>RJWM01022577.1:0-33407 GCA_004363535.1 Dasyprocta punctata
CATGTCTATATCTGTTAATCTAAACAACCCCTTTGAAGGTAACAATATGCAATGTTACAACCACTGTCAAATTCCAATCATCTCATTTTGTAAACCTATAATGTTATTGTATTGGATTTGTTGTTGTTGTTTGTTTGTCTCTTTTGCTTTTTGTTTTTCTTTTGTGTCTTTTTTCTCTTAAATAAAAAAAAGAGGCATTATAGTAACCACTGTTGATTTCCTATTACCTTGTTTTGAAGTCCTGTGTAACTTGCACTGTCTTGTTTTGATTGGCTTTCTTCTGTTTTATTTTGCTTGGTTTTATTCTCTCTAAAATAAAATTCAAAAAATAAAATAAATGATTACCTGAGATATTACATGTAAAATAACTTGTCACAGTGCTTGGAACAGAATAAATGTTCAATAAATAATAAAAATATTGAACTTAATGAAGACAGTGATGCTGAGGATTGGCATAGAGGCAGAAGGTCATGATGTGCTTTGAATAAATTAGACTTTTTGCAACTCAGAAGCAATGAACTAATCATGGCAGGTAACTTTCAGGATAGCTATTAGCCCCTGGAATACAACTGAGCTTTTTCCTAATTTAAACAGATGCCCTAAGACTATAATGTTATCAATATTATCCCATGCATGGGGTGCTGGTTCAAAAGAGATTTCTACCTCAACACTCAAGATTGCAGGAATTGTAAGACTACACTTTGCAATCTGTTGCACATTCACCATAACTCAGTATGTGTGATAAACAGAAAGATGCACAGTACAGATCCTCCTTTAAAGAAGAACTTGCTCTTGATGAGCAGTCAGCAAAGAGCTTCCAACCACTGCTTCTTTCAGTGCCTGCCTCGGTTTCAGAAAGTTGCTTCATTGTAGGTAGCACCTACCCAGTGACCAAGCAAGGTGGCAATATAAAAGGTGGACGATTGTGGCCCAACACAGATCAACTCAGATAGCAACTGATCTCTAGTTGGCCAAAGATCAATCAGGTGTGCGTCACGATTTAACCCTTTTCCCTTTGTTCATCAGTGCTTCCTTCCTCAGGCCACCAGTGCATTTTTTGACCTCAGAAAAATACTGATACAAGAGGTTTGTGTTAAATAGCAGTGTGAGAACAACTGGTTTCTGAATAAGAGTTACATTTTTCACAGGACCTACTTTAAGTACTAAAGCATTAAAATGTAATATAATACTCTGTGTGCCTAGGATTAATTAATAGATGGCATCTGAATAGAGAGCATGCATATATGCAAGACTGAAATTTCTTTCTCAAAGCCAATTCTTTGTGCTTTACCCATACTACCTCTGGAAGGAGGCTAATTACAAAGCTGGACATCTCTGCCTGGGGGTAGGAATCTAGTGTCCACAAGCAAACAGGAATCAAAAGCCGGGTCAATGTGGAATCTCTGTCAATGGGTCCCAGAGAAACAAAGCAGCAATCCATCTTCCTCTCGCAGCCAGAATACCAAAGCCATTCAGCCCTGAGAGGGGGACCAAGTAATGTTGCTTTTTCTGACAAAGCAGGAGACGAACATGGCATTTGTTTGGATTTTCTTTTCACTCTGAGCATAAAGCCCTGGAAATAAACATCTGGAAGCCTGTCCACTATAAATTGTTTGGGTTTCTTTTTCCTCTGTTTCATGAGGCCATGGTGATATTATACCCTTGGAATTTCTCCTTTCATCTGCTTCCTTTCTACTGACAGTTCATAAAGGATGGGCCACACCGGGAATGAAAGCTAAGCAATGATTTCTGAAACTACCAAGGGAATTTAGGCCCCATATACCTCAGGCTAGATACCAGAGAGAGAATTTTTCTGAGTTGTGGTGGCTTCAATTCCTGGGGCTGCACTCAAATTACCATGTGGTCCTTTATGACCTGAGCTAATAACTTAGGAAATCTTGAGAGAAATATTCAATAACCAGATGCAAAAATTGTGTAATGGGCTTTTCCTGCTTATTTATTGATCTAAATAATAAAACGGTTTTCATGCATAGGTTTTATACAAAGTGTCAGATTTCCTTTGTGAACTTTAAATTTATATTTTTGTTTAACCTTCCCCCCCAAACATCGCATAGCACACATTATTGCCTCTGTTTTACAAATAAGAAAACTGAGGTTTAAAACTTTTAATGAATTTGTATACGACCCAAACTAAAGACACAGAGGCAAGATTAGAACACTGGCCTATCTAAGCTCAGCACTAATGTTTGTAACCACTGTTCACTACTGCATCCTTACTTTATTTTTATTTTTATTTTTACCAGGGTTCAAACTCACAACCTCATGCCTGCCAGGCAGGCACTTACACCACTGAGCTAAATCTCCGGTCCTATTTTTTGAGACAGGGTCTCACTATGCAGTTCAGGCTGGCCTTGAATTCACTTTGTAGCCCAGACTGGTCCCAAACTTGCAACAATCCTCCTGCATCAGCCTGCTGAGTGCTGGGATTACAGGCATGCGCCACCATGCTCAGTTCTTATTTTATTTCTATACAAAAAGGAAATGATAAGTTTTAATTAAAATTATTCAGTAGGACAAGATTTAATTCCTTTATTAACTAAAGAAAATGTTCCTTGTAATTCCTGTGAATTCTTTCTCTGCATCCAGGGCTCTGAGTCACCTGGGCATGTTTATGCCATTAGTAATCATTATGAAAAAATTATACAACGAGCTTCAAGAAGAGCAGTTAGATACTGCAATATTTTGGTGTCCTCTCTTCTCAGGACTGACTGATCGATAGCAGCCAGATTTGTTAAGAGATTTGAAAGCAGAAAATACTTGTTCCCATCTAGAACCTACAGAATTGGAAATGTCCCAGTGAAGCTCTCTGGGGTCTTTCATGAAAGACCTGGTATAGGACAGTGATAGTGAACCTATGGCATGCACATTATTTCTTTTTCTTTTAAAACAAAAGTTGTTAATGTACAAGTTGATTTTTCTAAACTAAAGTCTCAGCATTCAGATTTAATTGCAGTGTTGGCACTTAGTGACAAATTAGTGGGTTTTGGGTTGCAGTTTGGGTACTTATCTCTAAAAGGTTCACCATCACTGTGATAGAAGTGGAACAGAAATGGCTCAGTAGTCCCAGCTAAGAAAGCCAGAGAGAAAATGTCTGGATGTTTCCCCTATTTCAAGAGAGGTTTGGCAGTACCAGGAAACTTGGATCTGGAGAGGCCTTGACTTTCATCATCAGAAAATGTGACTGTTATCTGCAAGGACAAATTAACCCAAGAGAAGGTCAACTTTGTCTTAATAGATGTCTGACTCAAAGCTGACAGCTAAAGTTCAGCCTTCAGCTCACCACCACTTTCTCACTGTTTTCCTATGGCAAATCTCCTGACAGGTAGTGGTGGGACAGTCCAGATTATGTTGAATCAAATTTCTGACAATGCAATGTGAGATAACTCTGAGTTAAGTGATGTTCAGCTTCCGACATCTGATTCAATAAATGCTCAAGCTAGAAAGTAAAGTTAAATTCAGTTATGGGGGACAATAATATTTTCTTACACAACTCAGTTTGAAACTTAAGAAATAAATGCACATCCACTTTAAATGACACACACTAAACTATAAATATATATTGTAGGAATGTAATATCTGTAGTCTCTTTTATACTTTTGATGAAAAAGTTTAGACACAAAAGTAAAACAAATAGTAATCTGTTCCAGTAATTATTAAGTTATTGTCAGTCTTGTCTCTTCTACAAGACTCCTCCACACACCTCCACACACCACATGCACACACACACACACACACACACACAAATTCTTTACTGTGAAATAGTTTATGATAAATTTTGGCATCATATAATTTCATGAAAAAAATGTAATGCATGTGTATTTAGTAGATAAAGAATTTTTAACATTGCCAAGGTACTATTATCACACCTAATAAAATAAGCAATAAGTCCAAAGTACAATATTTAGCTCCTGATCAAATTTCTGTAATTGTCTCACAAACATATTTTCAAAGCTGATTTGTTTGAATCACGATCCAAACTAGGTCCACGGATGTATTTAAATAATAGACCTCTGAAATGCTTTATACTGTGGAATAGTTCACCCTCTAAAGTCTGTGACTGTTAAATTTCTAAAGCACATGTAATCATATCTGTGAACTCAAACTGAGCACTATATTCACAAGTCTACAACTGGTGTCAATGTGGAGAAGAGATGTGTTTTGGGAGCCACAACAAAGAATTTATTGCAAAGAGGTCTGGCTCCCTCTAGTGCTTTTAGATTGCAACTGTTTCTTATTCTCAAGCCAATTTAGAAATAGAAAAATAACCCTGATATACATAAGCATCCCACATTGTACTCCCTTTACTGGCGTATATCTTACATGGCACGACTCAATTGTGATTATTTTTAATCAGAGGTAACATTTACTGAATGCCAAGCATGGAGTCAGAGGGTTAATGTTTTTGTCCTCACTCAATTCTTCATTCTTTCACAGAAGATGTTATATTCTATCACTCAAAGTCACATCATCATCATTTATGTAGTGTATTGCTGCTGGTTACAAAATATCCCTATTGTTCTAATATCTCCTTTTATTTCAAACTGCTACTATTTCATTTTAGTCATTAGCATATTTGGGTTAGACTTAGGGGAATAGACAGGGTTTTTCTAAAAGCAATTAATTGTCTTATAGTTGTTTTTTACACGACACAGAATTTTGAAAAGAACAGAAGAGAGACAAGAAAAAAGAAAAACATATGCAAGGCTTATAACAATCCTTAGGACTAGGCCATATAAGCAGATAGCAAGAGAAGGAGAAAGAATATTACAAATAATTGACATATACTAAATTAATATACTTTAAAAAAATAATTGATTATATGAAGTATTACAAATTATATAAAAGAGAGAAAGCAAATTCATATTATCAAGGAAGACTTGTCACCTTGAATAACCATATTTCTCTTAGTGTATGGAAATGCATGCTTGTTCTGCTGCAATGTTAAATTTTAGACACAGTTTTGTTTTTGCATATTTAAAAATCATCATCATTATGCCAAAAAAAACCATTAGAAAAAAATATTCATTCTTGAAAGAAGAAAAGCTGAATTAGAGCCCAAAAAAGAGAGAGATGGTACAAACTGAACCCCATCTCTTGTACAAAAGATGAACACATCCAAAGTCCTTTACATAGGAATTCTCAGGGTAGCAAGAACACAGCTCTTCATGACTAGTCTCGTGCGCATGTAAGAAGTCTTTTCAACTGTGACCAAAAAATGCCAGATTTAGGAGAACTTGCCAAGTTTGAATTTTTTACTGAAAGTTAAGGTTCAACAATGAAATCCAATATAGTTTTAATTAAACATGGATTCACTCTCTAACCTGGCATAAATCTGACTTGACTGTGGGCATCACTGATTTACTCTTCACTCTCCGGTGAATCCTGAGGTTTTATTCTAGGACTGACATCATCAGGAATCACAGACAACTACTTTTAATGTCTACCTCACTCTTGATCAGGGTGACCTTGGCTACAACTGGACAGCTCAGATCTTGGTAAAGGTACCAACATCAGATTGTTTTATTTTTGCAATTATACATTGGAGGAAGAGAGCAAGAAAATAAATATTCCCACTGCAAATGATTCTGAGGCCAGAATGAACAATTTTCTCCATATCTGACCCAAAAGAGATCACAGGAGTAGTGCTGGTAGAAATCTTCTTAAAATGGGCAAGGGTGAGTTGCACAATTCCATTGCCAAATCCAGCTTGCCCTTCCACCTTGCTGCACACTCCCATGGCCCCCCCCCCTCAGCTAAAGGTAGAGTAGAAGTAAGTACTGTCCTATAGGAGTAGAACAAGAGGGACCGGGTGACCCTTTGGGAACTAGAGGGCTCTGATCCTTCCATAAGTTCTTAGGGAAGAACTATTGCTAAGTCATCCTCATAAACAGTTTGGGCTTATTTAGGGAAATGGCTGTGTGTACACCCAATAGTTGATAATCGTGTTCTGGAAAGTCTCTGAGAACACTGAATTAGCAAATGCTGAACTATAACTCTAGGAGAAATAAAGGGTTAGCTTCTTAGAAGCCTCTGGTCCCATTTTCAGAAATGAATCAATACATACCTTTGTTTTATGTGTGCTTCTATTTAAAGATGCTTTTTAATGTACATTACTTCCCATTCTGAGACACTCTTTTCCAGGTTCCCACAGCCTGGCCTGCTCCAGCCCAGTTCCCATTAAGTTACATTTTTTTTTTAGTTTGCATAAATTTATTAAAATTGACATGTCTAACCTTCTCCTCAATGAACATCCATCTGATTGCCTGCAATAAAGACACCAGTTTTAGCCCTATTTCCAGATTTCAACTTACAAACAGTTGGAAAATACAGAATACAAAGAGGAATATCCTTTCAAGGTGTGCCTCTCTAAGGATGAGAAAATCTAGGCAGAAAAAAAACCTAAGCCAGTCCCAAGGACACTTAGACAAAGTATCATCTAATCTCACAGTTAGTCAGTTCTACTGCAACCTGAAACAAATTCAAATCTAAGCTGAAAATGTTTTGTTTTCCTTTGTCAACAACACCATTCCACCCATTGGTTCCCTGATGGCTCAACTATATTTGGGACATAAGAAAGAAGACAATGTTTCAATACAATGATACAGGGATGAAATGTCTGGGAAGATGGCAGAGTGGTGAGCAGCAGAGGAAGAGCCTCTCTGAAATTTAGGGTTCAAACACTGGAATATAGAAACATGAGGAAGAGAAAAAGGAAGAATGTAGGTCCCTGGGATCCAGGAAGGATCTGAAGTGAAAACTGAAGCCCACAGAGAAAACAAAGAAACTTCAGCAAAGAAGGAGGAGACAGGTGGTGCTTTCTCCCTGAGTCTGAACTCACTGCATGGAAGGGGCAGTTTGAAACTGCAGATGCAGTGACTGCTGGTGACCCCAGAGGTCTCCACAGAGAAACGAACCAGTAGAGCAGAGCACTGGAAGCAGCATACTTCAGTGGGTGCAGTGCATGCAGTGGATCTTCAAGGAGTGACATAGATTCGTCGACATGGACTCTGTTTGCCCACATTGTCTTGCAGTGGCAGCAGAGACACACCTGAAAGTGGACATTTTTTTTCTTTATTTTCTTTCTCTCTTGGTTTGTTTGTTTGCTAATTTGTTTGCATTTTCTTCACTGCTTTTTCTTGTCTTAATGTGAATGTGAACATAATTTCTAGTTTGTTGTTGTTGTTCTCTTCTGTTTTGTTCTTGCTTTTACTTTTTCCCACCTGTCTTCTGCACCAGTTTCCCAAAGTTTGGGTAATCCTCCTTTGTGCTCCAGCCTTGTTTCTGATCTCTTCCTTTTCTACTATTTCTCTATTTTCCCCCTAACTCCTTTTAAATGTTCTCCCCTGAAGGTAAAATTGCCATATTGAAGGCTTATCTACTGCATACAATTTTCTGGTTTGTTTCAGATTTTGTTATATAACTGCAAATCTAGTTCATACAGTTAAAGGTGGCAAATTAATACTTACCTCAGTTTTTCATCTTCTAGGCTGTGTTTGATGCTATTGTTATTGTGGATAGTATCATTTTAGCCAACATGACATAGCTGTTCTAACCAGTTGTTCTTCCTGGCATACCAAGACTAAGATTGCCTGAGGGCCACAAAAAAGATACTATAGGGCAGTGCCAAACATTCAGGAGCTGGGCCAAGTAGACAGCAACTTATCATCCCCAATAAATTGAAGAGGTAGGACCTAACAACAGATTCAAAATCCAGAAGTCAGTTACACCTGTGAAGTAGCATTTTACTGAAGATTTTTTTTTTTTTTGGCGGCACCAGGGATTGAACTCACAACTTCACGCCTACCAGACAGGTGCTTAAGCCGCTGAGCCAAACTCCCAGCCCTAGTTTTTTGAGGCAGGGTCACACTATGTAGCTCAGGCTGGCCTTGTGCTCATGTTGTAGCCCAAGTCAGCCTTGAACTCACAACGCTCCTCCTACCTCAGCCTCCCAAGTGCTGGGATTAAAGGCATGCATCACCACATCCAGTTCTTACTGAAGATTTTAAATACTGGCAATAAAGTTACTCACTGTAGAAAATTTACAAACATGAACCCAGAAATTTAAAAATAAAAGTACAAAATGAGAAAGCATTTAAACAAGATGCAGCCCCAGAGAAAGAGATGAGCCTCTCGAGAACCCACCTCACTGGGTCAGAGCCGCTCCAACCAGAAGGCAACTAGTCTGCCTTCTGGGGGACTGTGCAACTGGCACGGACTCCAGAAAGAGAAACATACATTTCCCGTATGCCTACCAGCATACAAGCTAAGAATCAAGGACAACACCCCCGACCCCCATTAGCGACCTGCTGGTTCAGAGGTCTGGCTAAATTGATAGCAACTAAGGTACATAGAGCAACTAAATGTTAGTATTATTTCATTGATTTTGCAGGCCTGGGGCCAGCAGCCTGAGCACCTCTTTGGAAGATGACAGTAGGCAATGTAGCAAATGTGGGGTATTCTCTTCTCTCTGGTCTTCGAGGCCCAGTATTGTTCTCATTGTTTTGCTTTATTCTGATTAATTATGTTTGCTTTATTTTATATTCTGTTTTTATTGGTTTTATTGTGTTTTGTTTTTGGTTTAATTTTACTATACCTGTTGGAATGGTCAACTATTCTGAAAATAACAAGATATACTATAGTAACTATTGTTTTCATAGTATCTTTCTTTGAAGTTCTGTACCAGTTCTACTGCTTTGTTTTGACTGACTTTGTTCTGTTACATTTTATTGGATTTTACTATCTTAAAAATAAAATAAAAAGGGCTGGGAGTTTGGCTCAGTGACTTAAGCACCTGTCTGACATGTGCGAAGTTGTGAGTTCAATCCCCAGTGCAGCAAAAAATAAATTTAAAAAAATAAAATAAAAGATGCAGCCCCAGGGGTCCACCTCACCAAAGGCAAACACAGGAGGCAATAAGGTAGAATAATCTGATGCCAACCCCCCTAGACTCTCTGAAATGGTAACACCAGAAGTAGCTAAGCAGACGAAGGAGGCTCAAGAAAAAAATCAAACCAGAAAAAATTCCTCAAGTAACTACAGAGATGGTGACCATATTGAAAAACATGCTTACTTACTCTAAAGCAGGTACACATTTAAAAATATAGAGGAGCTTAGGAAAATGGTGGAAACTACAAATGCACAGTATAGGAAAGAAATGGAATCCATAAAACAGATTCAAACAGATACCCAAGAGATTTAAAATTCCATTGATAGCATATACAGCAGAATGAGCCAATGCGAAGACAGAATCTCAGATAGAGAAGACAGGATTATAGTTAGTGATCATGAAAAGAAAGATTTCTTAAAAATAACAAGGAACTATGAGGCAATCCAGCAGCTTCTAGGTGATACAAAGAAAAATAACATAAGATTTAGTCAATAAAAAAAAAAGGCAGGAGGTAGCACAAATGACATAAAAAACCTGTTCACAAGTGTCATGGCAGAAAACTTCCCAGGCAGGGAAAAAGAATTTGACATACAGAAAACTGACGTATATAGAACTCCTGTTAGCCATGATCAAAAAAAAAAAATCTACAGCAAGGCATATCATAACCAAGTCTCATTGTTTCTCCTGTGTGAGAAACCCAGAGAGTAAATAAGAAGCGTAATGGAGGATAGATATTAGGAAGTAGGAAGAACATGCTCTAATGGGAAAGGGACCCAAAGAGGGGGAGAGAAGGAAGGCAAAAGAAAAAAAAAAAGAATGGAAGGCAAAATAGAAACAAAGTTTTTGTAAATGGGGAGAGGAATAAGGGTTGAAGAGAAAGAAGGGGGATGGGAAAAAAGAACTAAGATATATTGTGTACAAAGATTCCATTTGACCCAGGTATTCTTCTTCTAGGCAACTTCCTGAAAGAGTTAAAAACACCATACCACACTGATATAAGCATATCCATATTTATAGCAACATTATTAACAACAGCTAGATCTCAGAAACAGTCCATATGCCCATCAAAAGATACAAATTCCCTCTGATGAATGTGGCCAATATGTATGACAAATATGTACTAATAAAAATAAAGTTTAAAAATTGTCAGGAAAAATTAAAAAAAAACAGTTCAAATTTTTAAAATAGTATTTTAAAAAATAGACACTTTGAAATTCCTAGAAGAAAAACACAGGGGAAACACTTGAAATCATAGATACAGATGATGACATTTTTAACAAAATTGCACTAGCACAGGAAATAATATCAAACACCAACAAATAAGAGTTTACCAAATTAAAAAAAGCTTTTTTACAGTTAAGAAAAAAAACAGACTAAAGAGGCAAGCTACAGAATGAAAAAAAAATTTTGCTAGATACTCTTCTGTTAAAGGACTAATGTCTACAATATATGAAGAGCTCAAAAACCAAAATAAATAAATAACCCAGTCAAAAATGGGCAAATGAACTGAATAAACACTTTCAAAAGAAGAAGTACAAATGACTAATAGTTATAGTACATGAAAAAATGTTCAACATATTTAGCCATTAGGTCATTGCAAATCAAAACCACTTTGCAATTCCATGTTATCACACTCAGAATAGATATCATTAAGAATAAAAAAAGCAATGAATAGCCAGGTGTGGTGCTGCATGTCTCTAATCCCAGCATGGAAGAAGCTAAAGCAAAAGGATCTCCATGAGTTCAAGGGCAGCCTAGGTTACATAAGTGAGTTCAGGGGCAGCCTGAACTACATAGCAAGACTCTGTCTCAAAAAACAAAGCAAAGCAAAGCAAAGCAATGAATAGTGGTGAGACTGCAAAGGGGAAAGAAACCCTGCCATATTGTTGTTAAGAATATAAAATAGTATAACCACCATGGAAATCAGTACAAAGGTGCTTCAAAAAACTAAACATAGATACATCAATTGATCTAGCTATATCTCTTCTTGGCATAGTCTCCAAAGAACTAAACACAACATAGTACATTAATATATAAATACTATGTTTTTAGTGGCACGATTCCCAACAGCTAAGCTCTGTAAACAACCTAGATCCCCAACAGATGAATGAATTTTTAAAATGAGATATACAAACACAAAAGAATATTATTCAGGCATAAAGAAAGGTGAAATCATGTCATTTTCAGGTAAATAGATAGAACTCAAGACCATAATGCTAAGTAAAGGAAGCCAGATTCAGAACATTAAATATCACATTTTCTCTTATGTGAGTGTTATGGCTTGTTACCACATAATCTAGATGCTACCCCAAAGCCTCCTGTGATCATAGGCAGAACTTTTGGGAGGTGACTGGATCTAGGGTGTGTGATGCTGGGGTTAAAGATGTGATGTTGGGATTACTTCATGGTGTCACTCTAGGATTAAAATTGCCCCACCCTGGGTGCAAGCTAGCCCACCCTGAGTGGATAGGATATAAGGGTCAAAAAAAGAATACTCTTTTGTCACTTGCTGCTTGCTGCCTTCTGCCTGTCATGAACTATTTCTTCTCTACGATGTTTCTCTGCCATACCACCCTGCCTTAAGAACTGACTGATAATGAGGATGGAATTTCCTTTAAGGTGATGAACATGCTCTGAAATTTATTGTGGTGATCATTCTCCAACTCTATATATACTAAAAAATTATTGAATTATTTTAAATGGATGAAGTGTGGGATGTATACATTATATACCACAGTAATATTAAGATGTTTCTTCTATAAACATTGTCTTGCTTTTATTTCACTGTGGTCAATATTTGACTTTTTTAATTTGAAAAAACAATATGTGTTACAAAAATATCATAGGAAAAATTTGAAAACTAAAAGAATTTGTTCTAAGCTAGTCCAAAGCACCTGAGAAAAAGAATACTACGTAAAGCCACAGCAGTGTTTCCTTTAAGGTAACTAGAGAAAAGCCAGGAATTTTCTTAACTTAGTAGACACATTGCTCAACTCAGGGACCAAAAGGTAGACTCACCCATTGTCTTCAGCCTACATTAAAAATGTTCCTTCTTCCTCCAGGCATGAAAAATAGCAGGAAAAAATTCTGACATCCTTTCTCAAAATTATGTTGTAAAATACATGAACATTGCTTCAGCAATACGTCTGTAATTTTGAGGACCTCCTTTAAAATGTCATCCTCTTTTATAAGACATAATTTGCAATATCAAGTATGATGTTTCTTGAAGAAAAAGTCATGAAGCAAATATAAGGAAGATTTTTTCAAATTACCTAATTATATTTACTGGGAAGTATGTCACATTCTTTCCTATGATTGACAAAATTAGATAAATGGCCACCATCAACTATGAAGAGTAAAGTCCCAAGCTGAGGACTTCATCTTATGAGCTTCTATCCCCATTTTATGTATGTGAAAATCTAAATATCAAAATCATAAATCAGTAAAAAGTATTACTAAAATTCAGTCTCAGACATATCAAACTACAACCTACACATTGTGAATATGGCCATTCTTCCAAAATTGTTATACAGATTTAATGCAATTCCAATCAAAATACCATTAGCATATCTCACAGATCTAGAGAAATCATTCCTAACATTCATCTCGAACCAGAAGAGACCTAGAATAGAAAAGGCAATTCTGGGCAACAAAGACAAAGCAGGAGGCGTCACAATCCCTGACTTAAAGTTATACTACAAAGCTACTATGATAAAAATTAGCATGGTACTGGAATAAAAACAGACCTGAAGATCAATGATTAAAAGATACAACCACAACTGCAAACACGCTTAGCCACCTCATCTTTGACAAAGGGGCCAAACATGTACATTGGAAGAAAGATAGCCTCTTTAATAAGTGGTGCTGGAAAAACTGGCTTTCCATATGCCAAAAAGTAAAACTGGACCCATGCCTATCACCATGCACTAAAATAAGTCAAAATGGTTCAAAGATCTAAATATTAAAACAGAAACACTAACTCTCCTGGAAGACAAAGTAGGTAGAAATCTTGAAGACAAAGGGGTAGGCAGAGAATTCATGAGCAAAAATCAAACTGCAGCTGGGTGTGGTGGCTCACACCTTTAATCCCAGCACTTGGGAGGCTGACGTAGGAGGAGCATTGTGAGTTTGAGGCAGGCTTGGGCTACAACGTGAGTGCAAGGCCAGCCTGAGCTACATAATGCGACCCTGCCTCAAAAAACTAGGGCCGGGAGTTTGGCTCAATGGCTTTAACACCTGTCTGGCGGATGTTAAGTTGTGAGTTCAATCCCTGGTGCTACCAGAAAAAAAAAAAATCAAACTGCACACGAAACACTTTCCAGAATCAATAAGTAGGATCTTGTCTTATTAAGAAGCTTTGCATGTAGCCGGGCGTGGTGGCGCACGCCTTTAATCCCAGCACTCGGGAGGCTGAGGTAGGCGGAGCGTCGTGAGTTCGAGGCCGGCTTGGGCTACGACGCGAGCGTAAGGCCGGCCTGAGCTGCATACTGCGACCCTGCCTCGAAAAACCAAGGCTGGGAGTTTGGCTCAGTGCCTTAAGCGCCTGCCCTGGCAGGCGCGAGGTTGTGAGTTCAATCCCCGGTGCCGCAAAAAAAAAAAAAAAAAAAAAAAAAGAAGCTTTGCATGTCAAAGGAAATCTCCAACAGAGTGAAAGGAAAACCAACAAATCAGGAAAAAATCTTAGTCAACTGTCTGTCAGACAAAGGACTTCTACCTAGAATATATAAAGAATTTTTAAAAAATCAGACACCCGAAATTCAAAGACCCAATCCAAAAATGGGCATCTGAGATGAATACACACTTCTCAGGTGAAGAAATACAAATGGCAAATAAATACATGAAAAAATGTTCAGCATCTTTGGCCATTAGAGAAATGCAAATTAAAACAACACTGAGATTTCATCTCGCCCCAGAAAGAATGGCCAGGATCAAGAAAACCACCAATAACAAATGCTAGAGAGGCTGTGGGGAAAAACGAACTCTTCTGCACTGTTGGTAGGAGTGTAGACTGGTGCAACCACTATAGAAATCAATAGTCAAAAAGCTGGGATTGGCCTCCAACCAGAAGACAACTAGGACTGCCTTCTGGGGGCCTGCGCAACCAACGTGGACCCCAGGAAGAGAAAGAAATGGGCCTCTCGGGAGCCCGCCCCACCAGGCCTGAGTGCCTCCAACCAGAAGACAAGTGAGTCTGCCTTCCAGGGGCCTGTGCAACCAGCGTGGACCCCAGGAAGAGAAACATGCACCCTGCCCCCCCCTCCCGTACACCTACAGGCATGCAGGCTAAGAATCAAGGACAAAACTTCCCCCACCCCCAGTAAAGCAACCTGCTTGTTTGGAGGTCTGGGTAAATTGATGGCAACCAAGGTACATAAAACAACTAAGTGCTAGTATTGTTTTGTTCATTTTGCAGGCCTGGGGCTGGCAGCCTGAGCATCTCTTTGGAAGATGATAGTACGCAATGTAGCAAATATGGGGGATTCTCTTCTGTCTTGTCTTCAAGGCCCAATATTGTTCTCATTGTTTTGCTTTATTCTGATTAACTTTTTGGCCTTATTTTATACTCTGTTTTTATTGATTTTATTGGCTGTTTGTTTGTTTGTTTTTTGTTTGTTTTTTGTCTTTTGGCTTGATTTTACTATACATGTTGGTATGGTCAACTATTCTGAAAATAACAAGATATACTATAGTAGTTATTGTTTTCATGGTATCTTTCTTTGAAGTTTTGTACCAGTTCTACTGCTTTGTTTTGATTGACTTCATTGTTATGTTTTGTTGGATTTTACTATCTTTAAAATAAAAAAATAAAAAAAAAAACCTGGGATTGGAAGTCCCATTTCACCCAGCTATTCCACTTCTAGGCATATTCCCAGAAGAACTAAAAACATCATACCATACTGATATATGTGCACCCATGTTTATAGCAACCCAATTTGTAATAGCCAGATTTTGGAAACAACCTAAATGCCCATCAACTGAGGAATGGATAAAAAAGATGTGGTATTCTTATACAATGGAGTACTACTCTGCTATAAATAAGGATCACATAATGTAAATACTGTATTGTCTCCCTAGTGTAAGAAACTGAGAAAGTAAATAAGATACAAAATCTTCAGTATATATTGTTAAAGGGTAACAAACTGCTCAAAGGGGAAAAAGTAACTCAGATAGGGAAATGGAGAAAAGGAAGGGAAAAGAAAAAAGATATAAATTGGTACACATACACTTAAGATAGCTAAGATGATTGTATTACTAATTCTATTAGTTCTTGGAGCAAAACAGTTAACATTCACAGGATTAGGTCAATTTTGCATGTTTATGTATGGTAATCTGAGTAACTCTTTTTAAGATAACTATGCAAAATAACAACTTTAGTTATGTTCCTACCACCTTGTTTTGCAAGTCTGTGTTCTTATTGTTTTGGACTCTTTGTTATTGCTATTTATTTGTCTATTTTGTTTCTTGCTTTTCTTGTAATTTTTTATGTTTTGTTTTGTTTTTCCCTCTAATACAGAAAGGATAGATGTACATATATAAGCTTATACATGCCTAGAACTTCTCCTAAAGAGTTTACAAGAATTTATTTTATTACATGTGATGGTATGAACAACTACTTTGAATAAAATGAGACATTATGGTAACCATTGCAGATTTCCTATCATCTTTTTTTTTATTTAAGAGAAAATGGACACAGAAGAGAGAAACAAAAAGCAAAAAAGACAAACAAACAACAACAACAAATCCAATACTATAAAATTTTAGGTTTACACAATGAGATGGTTGAAATTTGACAGTAGTTGCAATATTACATATCATTACCTTTAAAGGGGTTGTTCAGATTAACAGATATAGACATGTAAAATTGATCTAATCATGAGTATTAACTGTTCTTTTTCAATAGCTAATGCATTTAGTAATAGAGCCATTTTAATTGTCCTATGTATACCTATTTATAAATTTGTGTCTTTTTCCATTTCCCTTCCTTCCTTCCTCCTTTCCCCTTATAGTACCTCTTGTTGTCATTAAAATAACTGCCCATATCATCAGGTCTAATATAATCAAACAAAATTGTTCAGATTAAAACCAATAAAGAATAAAAGAATGGTCACAGAAAAGAGAAACAAAAAGCTAAAGGGACCAACAAACAACAACATATTCGATACTGTAACATTATAGGTTTACAAACTGAGATGATTGGAATTTGATAGTGGTTGTAACATTGTATATCGTTACCTTCAAAGGGGTTGCTCAGATTGACAGATATAGACATGTAAAATTGATCTAATCATATGAGTATCAACTGTTCTCTCTCACTAGTTAATGCCTCTAGTAGTATAGTCTTTTTAACTATCTTATGTATACCCTCTTATAAATCTATGTCTTTTTCCTTTTCCCTTCCTTCCTTCCTCCTTTTACCTTGTAATACCTCTTATTGTCTTCAAAATAATTGCCCTTACCATCGGGCCTAATATAATCAAACAAAATAGTACTGAATAAAACCAATAACAAATAAAACAATAGAAGCAATACATAGTAATGCAACGTTGATTTCTATAATGCCTCATATTATCTTCTAGGCAGTTGCCTATATTGTCTGTTATAATACAATCAAACAAACCAAAATAGGTTAAAATCCCTCAAAACAGAACAGTGAAAGCAATACCAGTTTTCAAAACAAGGTGATCAAACATCAATAAAGGCTACCCTAATATATTTTGTTATCTTTATAATAGCTGTCTTTATCATCATATATAATAAAGTTAAGCAGGTCAAGGTAGAATAAGATTAAATTAAATAGCTTATTGTAAACAATACTGGACTCAAATCCTGATGATGGATTATTCATTTGTCTGCCCCACTAGGTGATATCCCTCTGCCACTGTTTCTGGAGCTGTGGACTTTTTTATCTCGCTCTAGAATGTCCTTCAGTATTCTTTGTAGGGTTGGCTTGGTTGTCATAAATTCCTTTAGTTGTTCTTTGTCATGGAAGTATCTTGTTTCTCCACTGATTTTGAAAGATAGTTTTGCAGGGTACATCAGTCTGGGTTGGAAGTTATTTTCTTTCAGGGCTTGAAATACTTCACTCCAAGCTCTTCTTGACCTGATGGTTTGTGTTGAGAAGTCTGTCGTGATTCTGATTAATTTTCCTTTGTAGGTGATCTGTTTTTTTTTCTCTAATAGCTTTTAATATTTTGTTTTTGTGTTGAATTTCTGAGACCTTCACAATTATATGTCTGGGTGTAGGAACATTTTGGTCATGTTTAGCTGGAGTTCTATATGCTTCACTTATCTGAAAGTCACTTCCTTTTCCCATGCTTGGGAAGTTTTCTGAAATTATTTCTGTAAATAGGCTTGTAATTTGATTTGTATTGACCCCTGCTTTTTCACTCACACCTTTTATTCTTAAATTATATTTCTTTAGGTTGTCTTGCAATCGTTGTATTGTTACTTCCAGATTTCTTATTATTTTTAAGAGATCTTTCCTTTCTTGATCCCAAGCTTCAAGCCTGTCTTCCAGGTTTTAAAGTCTATCTTTAGTTTCCTTGAGGTGGTTCTGCCAACTTTCATTGGAGTTTTTGATTTCCTGGTAGTCGCTTTGAATCTGTTTCATGCTTCTAAATCTTTGTTGTATTGTTCATTCCAGGTTTCCTTCATTTTCCTATGCTCCATTTTTTCATCTATGTCTCCTTTAGAGATGCCTAGTGATTCTTTTATTATGTTTTTCATTTCTTCTCTCAGTTGGGTTAATATTTCTGCTCTAATTTCTTTTATAGCTTCATGGAGTTGTTTCTTTACTTCAGTTGTCATCACCTCAGAGACTTTAGTTGTGGGACTCCCGACCTCTTCTGCGTTTGCTTCTCCTGGATTTGTTCTGCTTGAATTGGAGGCCAGAGACCACCCCCTACCTCTTTGTCATGGCATTTTCTGAGCTTTACCAGGGGTCTTGTGGTTTCTCTGGAGTGATCTAGTGCTGGTTGGGAATGACTGATGATTACCACTGGGGGCGCTGTTACAGCACTGTCAACTGCCTTTCCCCAGTCCCTCTGGGTTCCACTGATGTTTGGCACAGTGTTTGTGGGTGGGGCTGCTGCCTGGGAACCTGGGCCGGTTGTCTGTGAAACTTCCCCTATCACCCCTAGGGCACACGTGGAGCCATGGTCTCCAGACCTAGCCGATCACTCGCTGGGACCCTCCGGGGCTTGGTCAGAGCAATTTCTGTGGGACTGTTCCCAGTTAGGTGTGTTTCCAGTCCCAAGATGGTTGCCAGTCCCTCACTCTCACTCGTGGGGGGGGGTTGCCGCACTCACTCACCAGCCCTTAGTCCACTCCACGAGATCACTGCCTCTGCCATCGCTGCCGCAGCACTTTAATAGCACATCCCCAGCACTTTAATCTTGGCGGTCGCAGTAGCTCCCTGCCGCAAAGTGGGTTCGGCTCCGGTCAGAGGTGCCGCCAGCCTCCGCCTTTGTTTGGTTACTTCTTTTTACTCTTTCTGTGGGCTTCGATGCTTGTTTTAGATTCTTCCTGGGTCCAGAGGACCCACCTCCCTCTGTTTTGTCTTCTTGTTGTTATAATCCAGCATTTGGATGATATCTTTTAGAAAGGTAGCTTATCCTGCTGTTACTGTTCCACCATCTTGTCTCCAATCCTCAGCAATGTTCTCCTATCATCTTTTTGTGAAGTCCAATAATGCTTTTATTCTTTTTGATTGGTTTTAGTCTGTTTTGTATTGTTTGATTTCAATATGTGTGAAAGTGTGGACACCTATTTTGAAGAGAACAAGAGAAATTAAGGTAGCCATTGGTGATTTTCTTATTATCTGGTTTTAAAGGCCTGTAATTCTTTCATTCTTTTGTTTTTATTGGTTTTACACTATTTTGTTTTGTTGAATTCATTGTGTATGAAGATATGGACAATTATTTCAAAGAAAATAAGAGACATTATGGTAGCCACTGTTGATTTCCTGTTGTCTTGCTTTGAAGTCCTTGTTGCTTGGATTGTTTTGTTCTGATGTGCTTTGTTCTGTTCTCCTTTGTTTTGTTTTATTCTCTTTAAAATAAAAATAAAAAATAAAAAAAGAATAAACTGCATGAGAAAATAAAACTTTTGGGGGTCATCACAGAGGGGCAGAGGACAAACAAATTCTCAACCTCTTTACCTGTTACTACATAAAAGCTTGATTTATGTTTTCTTCTAGGGATTCAGAGACATGAAAGCTGCTACACATTTAAAATATCTTCCAAAAGTCTTCTGTGTTCAGAAGTAAGGCTTTTAGAAGGTGATTGGATGATGGGGAGGATTGGATTGTGGGAGTACTATACTCATCATAAATCTATTGCTAAGTTCAGAACTAAATGTGCATAAGAAGGTAGTGACTACAGGAAAAGGTGGGCCACTGAATAGAGTAACCTGGAAAGGTATATTCTTGTGCCCACTTCCTCTCTCTCTCTGCTTCCTGGCCATAATAGGACCACCAGCTTTCCTCTTCTATAATCTTCTACCATGACTTTATGCCTTGGAGCCACCCAACCATGGGCCAAAACCTCGAACAGTGTGAGCCAAAATAAACCTCTGCTTAAATTGTGTGTGCCAGTCATTTTGTAAAACTGATAGGAAAGTAACTAATGCAGAAAAGTTGGTGCCAGAGAAATGGAATGATTGATTTGACTATACATGACTGGATGTTTTAAAAGTCTTTGGAACTGGTTTGTGGGTGGAGTTTGGGAAAATTTGGAAATGTGAGCTAAAGAAGACCTAGAATGCTGTAAACAGATCTTGATGGGCAATTCTAGTTGGCACTCAGAAGGTCAGAAGTCTGACAAGAATGTGGACAGTAAAGGTCAGGCTCATGAGTTTTAAGATGAGAATAAGGACTTTATCGGGAATTGGAATAGGGCCTGTGCAAGTTACATTCTGACAAAGAACTTGTCCACATTTTTCTCATGGCCTAAAACTTTGTGTAATTTAAAGGTTTCAGATTAATTGATTTGTCAAAGGAAGTTTCAAAGCAACCCAGTGGATGAATGTCAAGGCAGCTTAATGTTCAGGCTACTGCATGAGTGCTGTGGGTTGCTTTTAGCCAGATTCACAATGAAAATTGGGAGCAAGAGGAAGAATTAAAGCATTTAAAGCAGTTTGGCCAGAAAAAAAAAATGCATGTAAAGTCAGGGCAAGGTGAATATAGCTGCTGAAAATATAAGTGCCATTAAAAAGAAACCAAATATTTTGCACTGGGACCATAGGAAAGATGTCTTGAGGGCATCTCAGGAAATAGTCAGATCCCACTCATTGTAAGCTCAAACCTTTAAACTCTTTGAAAAGATTTTGCTTGGAAAAGAGAGCCCCAGGGTACCCTGCTTACTCTGGGTCACTAGGAAATTCTACCCCTGAGTTCAGCTACCAAGGTGATGAGAAGTCACTGCAGCCATGGTCCAAAGGGGTCCAGCTACTGACTGAGATGGCAGCAGACCTTGGCATCTATCTACATAGTTCTGGTTCTAGAGGCATATGGCATACAAGAGTAATGGAGTCATAGAGGCTTCACTTACATTTCAGAAGGCCTAGGAGGCCAGGCAATGTGACTCTGAGAGGGTGATACTTGAAGCTGTAAAAGCAAAGCCAAAGGTGCAATAGAGACCAGAAATATGGAACATCCTGCAGGCAGTTCTAGAGAAAGCCCATGAGAGTATAACGATCAAGGCCATAGGGACAGAGCCACCCATGCCTTTTGACGATTACACTGCCTTATACCCAGATTCTGGACTCAGCTCTACAGAGCTTAAATGTTTGCCCTGCTTGTTTTTGATCTTGCTTTGGTCTCATTCTTCTCTATGTCCCCATTCCTTTGCTTTGAAATGAGAATATTTATCCTGTGCCATTGTATGTTGGAAGAATTTAACTTTTTTTAAAAAGGGGCTTATAGGTAAGAGTTTTGCTTCATGTCTGAGAAGAGACTTTGGATTAGGACTTTCAAGTCGGATAAAAATATTAAGACTTTGGTGACTCTTAGAGATGAACTAAATGCATTTTGCATAATGAATGGACATGAGTCTTTTGAGGTCAGAGGTGGAATCTTATAGTTTAGATCTACAATGCACCAAGTTTCATGCATTCAGACTTTTGGAAGGTGATTGGATCATGGGGGTGCTATACCCATCAGTGGACCAATTCACTGAATTCATAGTTAATTGGGCTATTTCAAGGTGGGACCTGGTTAGAAGAGGTTGGGGGGCATAGGTATATTCTTACCCTAACTTCTTTCTCTATCCTTCCTGGCCAAAATAAACTTCTGGTCCTTAAATTGTAGGTATTAGGTATTTTTTCCAGCAACTGGAAAAAGATGGATATAGCTGCTTTTTGCTAAAAACAGTGACCTCTAACTTGGCTCTAATTATGCCCAATAGGTAATTTAAAAAAAGCAAGACAAAGCTTAGAAACTTTGCTGTCATTTTGTATCTGTCTCCTTTGTTATCTTAAAACTTTTGAGTCATGTGTCTGTTTGGCTCTGCATGTTAAGGGATATCTGTCTTAAAAATGGTAACATAAGATTGATTAGCCTTAAATTTGTTTAGCCCTAAATTTACTTACTATATTTCATCCCCGTCAAGCCTGAGTACATTAAGATAAAAAAAAAATTATAGGGACATTTAATTACCAGTGGGTGCCTACAAAGTCTCCAGTCATTTCCCTAAATCTCTAGTCACCTTGCATTCCAGAAGAGCTTCCATAAAACTGAGACTGACCCAAATAGAGATTGCCCTCTAAGGACTTACCCAGAGAAATCTTGCAAAACCCAACCTGAGACAATGATCAGCCAGACTCTAGCCCAACTCAGCAACCTTTTTTTTTTTTTGCGGCACCGGGGATTGAACTCACAACCTTCCGCCTGCCTGACAGGCGAGTAAGGGGCTGAGCCAAACTCCCAGTCCTGGTTTTTTGAGGTAGGGTCGCACTGTGTAGCTCAGGCCAGCCTTGCGCTCACGTTGTAGCCCAGGCCGGCCTCGAACTCACAACGCTCCTCCTACCTCAGCCTCCCGAGTGCTGGGATCAAAGGCGTGCGCCACCATGCCCGGCTTCAGTAACCTCTTAAAAACTGCCCTCACTCCTTTAGTGGGCTAGTCTGATCTTTACCAGAGACATCATCAAGCTGATGTCTCTTCCCTGTTTCCTCTTGCTTAATAACTCTGCCTAGTAAATCTGCCTGTGCTCTCACCAATGCATTCAAAATTCTTCTCTGTGAGGAAAGTCAAGATGCTACCCAGTCTGAGCCAGGTGTGGTGGCACATGCCTTTATTCCCAGCACTGAGGCAGGAGGTTCATTGTGAGTTCAGCCTGGGCTACAAACTGAGTTCAAGGCCACCCTGAACTGCATGGTGAGACCCTGTCTCAAAAAATAGGGCCAGGCATTAGCTCAGTAAGCATCTGCCTGGCAGGCGTGAGGTTGTGAGTTCAATCCCCAGTACAAAAAAAAATGCTACCCAGTCCTAATTGAGGTCCCCATCTCCTCTTCAGAGAGGCCTCCTTGGACTCCTCTTCAGTGATATGAGCAAACTGTACCTTTTAGAGAATACATATTCAGAAAATGTAAGAATAAATGCTGCAATGAATTTTCAGGGTAGGACAATTAACAACAGCCCGTCAGTTTAACCCTTCCAAATACATCTAATCCCTTCAGATACATCAAATTCTGAAGGTGCACAGGGTGAATTAAGTACGTGGGAGTGGGCAAAGCTGAGCCAGAAAGGCCAGTGAGGATACAACAATAACCCAAGGATGTGCTATATTTTTTTGGACCAGGGATCATACTCACAACCTTGTGCTTACCAGGCAAGCGCTTGAGCCACTGAGCTAAATCCCCAGCCCCCAAGGATGTGCTAATCAGTGTCATGGAGGATGAAAAAGATGAAACAAAAGCAAGGGATGGTCTGGTAACAGAATCTAAAATGCTGGGCAATCTGTAGAACAAGAGAAGAAAAATGTGACATTTTCACTCTTAAGAAGAGGCAGCGAGCTGGACATGGTGGTGCACACCTGTAATCCCAGCACTTGGGAGGCAGAGGCAGAAGGATCACTGCAAGTTCGAGGTCAGCCTAGGCTACAAAGTGAGTTCAAAGCCAGCCTGGGTTAAAAAGTAAGTTCAAAGCCAGCCTGAACTGCATAGTGAGACCCTGTCTCAAAAAGATCAATAAATAAATAAATAAATAAATAAATAGACAGTGTATAGGAGAAGGAAAAAAAAGGGAGCATTTTTAATAAAGTTTAGACAGTTAACCCACAAATATCTATCATCATCAGAAGCAAGTCACTCCACTCCTTACAACTTATACATACATCCCTTGAAAATGTTACTCTTACATTTTACTGTTCATTCTTCTCATGAAATCATTTATAACATCGAAGTCAGTAACAGAAATTAGGCCTATCTCCTCCAATGTTGAATTTCATAAAAAATAAAATGGAGACATATTCTGCCTCTTTTGCTTTTGTCAGCATTGCTGGAAACATATTAACTGCGGAACAGTCTTAACACACTTATGCATCTATATATTATCTTCTATTGATCAAAACACTTAAATATATCAAGCATTAATGGACAGACAGACCTTATGAATCCCTGAATGGTCTCTTACAACTGACAATCACCAGAGACCACAGCAGATGGACCAAGAAAATTTTCATAATTATCAAATTAAATCACAAGGTATTTTTCTCTCACTGTGAAACCTACTCAAGAGACAGGCAAACGGAGACAGCCACTCCAAGCAAGTCCAGGGAAGATGCTTTGTGCCCTCTGGTTAGGGGCAATTACTGGCTAATCTGCTTGACAAGAATAAAAGAGATCATCCTGACAGAATTTCCTATGTTGAAGAAAATAATGCAAGTAGGAAATGCAGACACATTCTAATAAGGGAATAAGAAACTAGTATCTGTATTATTATGTTAAAAAGGAGAAAGAATAGATAGCACAAAAAAAGAAAATTCCTGGACCAATGAGCACACATTTGTGAGATGCTTATTAAGTACAAGAGCCTGTATTAAATTATAAAAGTTGTTCACATATCTCAAAAGTATTTGTGGAAAGCTAACTATAGGCCAGGTGCTCTGTTACAAACTAGGAATAAGAAAGATAGAAAAAACAATCCCCACCCTCAAGAGAAAGGGGGATGCAGGAGTGTCCAACGGAGGCTCACACCCAAAACCATCTGCAGGGGTGGAGGCCCCCAGGAATATGTTGAAAGCAAGCCAGATCTATTCATTTCCTAGGGCAGCCACATAAACTGTCACAAACTTGGCAGTTTAAAACAACAGAAACTTATTCTCTCACAGTTCTGGAAACCATAAGTCCAAAAAATCAAGGCGTCAACGGGGACACCTCTTTCTGGGCTCTTCCAACTCCTGGCGGTTTCAGACAACCTTTGCTATTCCTTGGTTTGTAGAGTCTGTGCAGACTGCTGTAACAAAGCACCACACTGATGGCTCATACACAGCTGAAATGTGTCGCTCACTGTTCTGGAGGTTAGAAATCCAAATCAAGTCACTGGCAGGTTTGCTCTTTGCTGAAGGTTTGTATGTGGTGGCCCCAGGGAGCCTGAAGTACAGAGGAATGAACTGAAAATTATTTTCAAGTTTTAAAATCTCAGCAAGTTTGCACTTGGATATCTCTTCCTTCTCTTCCTCTTTTAGAACAGGAATCTTGCCAGACTGAATTGCACTTGCGTCTCACTCACATCTGATTTAGATGACACTTTGCATGTTAGTCTTTATTAGAGATGATGTCTGGGCCATTGGGGTGGAATGAGTGTATGTGGCACTTGACAAGGCCATAAATTTTGGAGAGTTGGGAAAAAATAATGTCATGGACCAGATGACTGCGGGCTCCTACCGTTCCTACACCGAAGCTCTCATCCTAAATGTGACAGTGTTTGAAGGTGGGTTCTCAGGGAGGAAACCAAGTCAGTAGGGTCGAAGCTTTCTGATAGCACTCATCCCCTTCTAAGAGTGAGAAATAGGAAAGAGTTCTTCCTCTTTTCTTTCTTTTGCTTTCTCCAGGAACAGGCTGCTCACCAGGACCAACCCTGGCTGAACCCTCATCTAGACGGCTCCAGAGCTGTGATAAATAATCCTCTGCTGTTTAAGTTGCCCAGTGGGGTTCTTGTAATAGCAGCCCAAACTAAAGGAATCGGGTTTTTTTACTCTATTGATCACCCCCTTTGATGCACAAGTGTTTAAGTTTGATGTAAATTACCATTAGTCGATTTTTACTTTTTGTTGCTTATATTTTTGGTGTCAGAAATACACTATTTAAGGCAATGGAAATAAGAGTTATTTACATATTTTAGTTTTAGGTGACTTGGAAAGCTAAAGGCATACAGGCAGGTTTGCCTTGTGCTTTTCTACTGATACAAACAGTTCAGATAATCATAATCATATTTGTTTACTTTCAAATAGATTTCTTTCAAAATGCCTCATAATTACAACAGGAGAACTAACATTTTCTGTAAGCAGATAAGCCAAATAAGTAACAGTATTTTAGCTTATATTAAACTAGAGAGATCTCTGGAGTGCCTCAAATACTTAAAATCAGTTTAATCTGAAACTAAATTCCAGGGAGACACAGATTTTAAAATGAATTATTGTGAGTTTTTTTTTTTTTTTTGGTTGTTGTTGTTTTATAATTGTATTGCTATGGTAGCAGCAATTGAATAAATGCTTGGATATTAAGAATACAGATGGTCCTTGGCTTGACTATTATTCAACCTACAATTGAATTTTTCTATGACTTTTTTTTAAATAAGATCTTGCTACATAACCCACTCTGGCCTTGAACTCACAGCAATCCTCCTGCCTCAGACTCCTGAGGGCTAGGATGACAGGCAGGCACCACCACACAGGGCAATTTTTCTGTGAATTTTTGACTTCATAATGGTGCAAAAGCAATACACATGCAGTACAAACTCTATTTTAAATTTGGTGTTCTGATGCTTATGCAGGCTAGGAATGTGCTGTTTGATAGTCCCTAGTGATGGCAAGCACTGGCAGTGAGTCACAGCTGTCAGTCACAGCTCCGTCAGTCACTCGATCACAAGGTTAGACAATCCATACTTTACAGTGGACGTTACTAAGCTAGGATGTTCAGTAGGTCACATGTACTAAATGTATTTTTTTCTTTTTTTTTTTTTTTTGTACCAAGGATCGAATTCATGACCTTGCGCTTGCCAGGCAGGCACTTGTGCTGCTGAGCTAAATCCCCAGCCACTAATTGTATTTTTAATTTACAATAGTTTCAGCTTACAAAACTTATATGGATGTAAAGCAATCATAAAAGAAGGTGCATCTGTTACAGCAATCCTATAGCTTTCTTTCAAATTATAACAAAAAAACTCACATTTTTATGTAAGTACATAGGCTAAAAAAAGCAGTAACAAAAATGCCTCATATACCCCATAGTCCTGCAACAAATTTAGCCAAGTAATAATTATATATATTAGAAATACCAAGTAGTAAAAAAAAAAAAAAAAAGAAATACCAAGTAGTTTCCCAAGTGACTTTTGTCAACATTCTTATTCTGTATGGAGTAAATGCAAACTTTGTAAATGTTATAAAATTATCAGTGGCATAATAATAATCACCCAAATTTTACTATACCTGATGGAATGGTCAACTGTTGTGAAGGTAACAAGATATACTACGGTAGTTACTGTTTTCCTAGTATCCTGTTTTGAAGTTCTGTACCAGTTCTACTGCTTTGTTTTGACTGACTTTGTTCTGTTATGTTTTGCTGGATTTTACTATGTTTAAAACAAAATTAATTAAAAAGAATAATAATAATAATAATCACCCAAAATGCTTATACACTGAAGTTAAGGCTACTTCTTTTTCTAATTATTTGGAGTTGTGCAGAGAATGAGATTTTTTCAAATTTTAGTGAATTTTTTCCAAAGTTTTATTTAGATATTATCTTTGTAGTTAGTTAGACTGGGTTAAGCCCCAGCCCTAGCCCTTGTCAGCTCAGTAATTTTGGACAAGAGTTTTAACTTCTGCAAAACCTAGTTTCCTCTTCTACACCATAAAGATAGTCATGCTCACAATGAAAGGCAGTCAGTAAGGATGAAATGAGATTGTGTTCTTCAAGCTAGCATTACATATGGCACAGTCACTACTCAATAAGAGAAAGCAACTACTATCATTACTATAACTGAGACTTTATTAACTAACCTTTCGCCTTATTAATTTCATAACCTCATTTTTAAATTGGTATGTGTCAGAAGATGATCCTATAATGTCAATATGTGTCCTATAAAAATTAATCAGAACCCTACTGTATTTTGAACGCAGTAGTTCACACGCCCGTTCAATATTTGTTTTCTCACTGTTTTTCTTTCCTCCAAAAGTAAAAGTCTCTTTTCTGAGCTTGAAGGAAAGACTCTGGGAGCATTCCTCAAGGAGCGCTCTCACATCCTGTACTCTGTTTGGCTGAGAACCAACTTGAGCATTTTTCAGCCAAATGGTGGTGACTTCACCATCCACCCTCTCCTGACTTAGAATATGGAATTTGGCAAGTGTGGCTTCATAAATTCTACACTTCTGTTTCAGATAAAGGAAAACATCTGTGTCGAGCACAAGCATTTCTCCGCTCCTAGCAGTCTCAGGTACTGAGGTCCTCACCGGCCACACCAAGTTATCACTTCGATGCAGACTGGTTTTGGAGCTCTGTCTTTTCCACTTTCTCCCCTCGCTGATAAAATTTTTGTTTTTTTCTAACAGAAAACTTGCTTTTGATAGCAAAGACTCGTTGAGCCTCTTGATAGCCAGAAATGATCCTTCCACGGAGATTGTTCCACCGGGTCCCAAAGGACTGAAGCTTAAATTCGGGATTTTCTTTTTCAGGTCCATTACCAGGCTTTCTAATACAATTTGACTTCGAAAAACAGAAAGATCAAGCATAGCCTTTACAGAGTTGAAGACCTAAAATTTAAAAAAAAAAAGTAATTAAAACAGCAATGCCTGATGAAACAGACAACATAAACAAATTCTTTTTCTAACACTTTCTTGCCTCTGAGGTGGTTTCCCTAAATCAGACCCTAATGGCCACATATAGATTGCACCTGAGCAGCCCGTGCAAGAAGCCCACACTGCTCAGTTTGGAGAGCACTGTCCCTCAGCACAGTTCCCAAAGCAGAAGCAGGCAAATACTTTTTAAAGGTAAAATGGTGCTTTTACAGCAAAGCCTTGTACAGAGGCCATAGCCATAAACTGTTCTGGTTCTGCTGAACAGACAGAGGCAGCTGGAGAGTCAGCCCCCACCTCCCCTTCCAGTTTCAGGTTCCTCAGATGGTTGCACAGAGCCCTGTGTTTTCTATAGAATATGGGGTAGAAACCAATAGAGGCATTCTGAATTTTAATTTTTTCAGATCATTTTCTGTATTAGTACATGTCTGTAGTGCAGAATGTTTCCTCGTTTCCTACTTTCCTTGCATCTTCAAACTGTTTTTTAATATTCATCTAATTTTTCCCCCAAACAAGTCCTTAGGTAAAAACCTGACATCATCAGTGACAGCACAAAGCTCATTGTCACTTTAAAGGCATCCAGTGGGTCGCAGAGAAATACAAAAGCAAAATTTCATGAAACGGGTTTGGCCTTGAACGCTGAGTCAGGTTGGAGAGTTTGCACCTTCTTTCCTTGAAGTCCCGGGCTGAGAGTGCTTTGTGCTCCCCTGCACAGGAAACACTTCACAGCCAAGATGGGAGCCCTGCCCACCACCACACCTGCCACAACCTTACCTTTTCACTAAGGTGAGAAACTGTGAGTTGAGCGTGTCCAGCCTTCTTTGCTAGACGGTATTTCTTTTGTCTGATGACATTCTTTGCAACTACATGGAAACAGCATCAAAAGTGTTTGTGACACTTATAAAAGTACTTGTAATACACTGATAATTGATTAATTAAAAATACAAGTGTTAATTCTGTTATTTAGAAATTCTGTTTTTCCTCTAAATTCCACATTCAAATAACTTCTTCATTGTACTTTAACACATTTAAATTCACTCTGAAGTTAATATGACCCTGACCATATTTTTTAAACCACACACAGGTAGATATGTGAACAGAAAACAAAGAAGTAAATCCCCCATTCTATGAATTCGGGCCCCAGGGAGCTTCACCTCGGTGAGTCTAACATGTGACACTGTCCTAGTTTTCCTTATAATTTGCTGACTGACCTGCTCAGTCTCTCACCGATCGTCCAGCTGGATGGAGGATCCCATTCTCTGGACACTGACACACCCCAGACCTCAGGCCTTGAACTTCTTTGCCAACCTATACCCAGCACCTTTTCTCCATCTTACACATTTCCTACAATTCTTGTATCCAAGGTATAGACATATTCAAACTATTCAAACTTGTTAATAACTAACAATTTCATTATGAGCCATTTTCACACATTCTTGCTAATAGTATCCTGACCACTTTTATATTCAAGTTTTGTTTTGTTTTCTTTTGGTTTTTTTTTTTGTTGGTGGTGCTCAAGACTGAATTCAGGACTTCACACATACTAGGCAAGCATCACTCTACCACTGATCTATATCCTCAGTCCTTTTGTTTTATTTCATGACAGGGTCTTCCTAAATTACCCGGGTTGACCTCAAACTTTTGATCCTTCTGCCACAGCCCAACTACCCACTCAGTGGTTGAAATTACAGGCCTGCACAATTGTGGCCAGTTTAGAATAATTATTTAAAACTACTTTCCATCAGCAAACAAGCCCAGTCTGGGAACCAGTGCCATGTGTGGGCAGTCGCCGGACTAGGAAAAGCTAGATCCAAGCTTCTCCCCGTGAGTCAGCGCCATTCACAGACTGGGGGGAGAGAGAACAATGGTCGTACCAGCAAACAAGCCCAGTCTGGGAACCAGCACCATGCACAGGCCATCACCAGACTGGAAACAGTCTGACCCGAGCCCCTGCTGGCACACAGGCTGGCAAACAAGCATCAGCAACACACACCCCCACCCACCACCGAAAGCAACTGGCTTATCCAGAGAAACACAGGCTGTGATGAGATGAAATGCAATTGGATGCCTGTGGTGCTTTGGTGTTTCACTAACATTGCAGGTCTAGGGCCAGTGGTCTGATCATAGGTTCAGAGGATGTTGGTATGCAGTGTGACATATAGGGGGGATCTCCTTCTGAGGGTTGTAGCCATCGTTGATTCCCTATAGTCTTGTTTTGAGGTTCTATATCATTTCCATTGTTTTGCTGGGTTGGGTTTTGTTTGATCATTTTAAACTCCATGGCAGGAGAAGATATTTCAAGGCTAGCAAGATATATTATGGTAGCAATTTGGGATTTACTATTGGCTTGTTTTGAAATCCTTTATTGCATTCATTGTTTTGTTTTTATGGTTTCTATTCTGTTCTGTTTGATTTTTACTATGTCCGAAATTATCTGCAACTATTTTGAAGACATTAAAAGGCATTATGGTAACTGCTGTTGATTTCATAATGTTCTGAAGTCCTGTATCTTTTACACTGGTTTGTTTTGATTGGTTTTACTCTGTTTTATCCTCTTTAAAATAAAATTAAACTACTTTCAATGATATTAATCCTATGAATAATTTTAACAAAAGGTAATTTTTTTGTTTTTGTTTTTGTTTTTGTTTTGTTTTTGAGACAGGGTCTTGCTATATAGTTCAGGCTAGCCTTGCACAAAATATATAGCCTAGACCATCCTCAAACTCCTGTCTCAGTTACCTAGTGCTGGATCACAGATGTGCTTAACAAATGTAATTTTAATTTCATTGAATAAATATTTCTAAGATTATGAAAATTTGACTTGGAAATACCTTTTTTTTCTTTAAATATTACATACGCAACTCCCTTGGTTCTTGTTGGATATATCACATCTTCAACTTCTCCACCCTCAGTCTTCTTATCTTGGAAGTAACTCTTCACCAATGTGGCCAATTGCTGATCACCAAAAAGGTCAACAGGAAGACCAGCAACTATGACTGTTCTTTCAGAAGCTTCACATTCCTTGACATTAAAAACTGATGCCTGCAGGAGAAACAGTAGGAAATTATCTAAAAACTATTAGACTAATAAAGGTGAGGTCAGGTACCAGGGAGAGGGTGTTTTATTCTATAAAGGTGACTGACACTTTTTTGAAAGGAGATCTTTGTCTCACACCAGCAGTAACATAAACTTTAGCCAAACCCAAGAATCAAACATAAAAATCTCTTTTTTCAAAAAGTGGAAAATATTAGTTAATGTTTAATTTTAGAAAGGTCAAAATAATAGAAAATGTCATGAAAGAAAAGATTAAGATATAGACATTTTAGAAATGTAAAAAGCATCACACTAGTAAATCATGGTAGTTTGGAGGTAGCTGCATTTTCTCTGGATTGCAGAGTCCAAGGTACATACGCCAAAAAGAAAAGTATCCCCTTTATTTATTGTAAAAATCAAGAAAAAATCATCAACAGAAAATAAAACCCTCACAATAAAAGAGGTTGCAGTGGATGAAACCCCACTTCTCATACATATCTGAGGTGAAATTCAACCAGAGATACATCACTGCTGACCCTGCTGACACAGAGGACCGACTGCCAGATCTTCTCTGGGTTCACTCTTCAAATTTCTAGAATTATTCACTTAAAGGGTTTCTGTTCAAATACTTTGATTTGTCTCACAGTCCCATGTAGAGACACAGGTCTATAAGCTTCTCCCAGTGCTATAGTTAGTCCAAGCTGATGACACCAAATTCAGGCATAAACTGTCTAAACTGCCTGAAAGAAGATGGGCTATCTCATGGGCCCAAGTGATAGTTCACAGACCACAAGGAGTTCAGGGTAGAAGACTCCATAGCTAAGGCCAGACTCCACTGAGGATGGGCACACTACTTCTGGCGCCCAGAAACAGACTCAACACACAGCGTCTTGTCCATCCCATGAGCGCTTTAAACTGAATGGAAAAGAATAAACTCAGCCAAGTGTGGTGGCACATGCCTTCAATCCTAGCATTTGGGAGGCTGAGGCAAAAGGTCAAACCCAGCCTGGGCTGTATGGCAACTGCATTTACCACCCAGCTGCCTGAACTACAGAGACTCTGTCCTGAAAAAGAAAACAGAAAAATGAGGGGCAGAAAACAGAAGGAGGAGAGAGAGGAGAAGGGAGGGGAGGAGGGGAGGGGAGGAAGAGACCGAGGAGAAAGCAAAGAGGAAGAAAAAGAAGACAGTTGGAGGAAGGGAAGGGAGAAAGAAGAAACCATTACGGGTGCAATCTGTGTAGGTGTTTTAACAACTTCTGGATGATTAAAAATTCACAGAAGTATACACAAGGATAAGAGAGAGAGAGACGCTAACCTACAAGCAAGAGGGTTGCAGGGTAAAGATGACAACCTGTACATCAGAGTGGGGCCGGGAAGACTAAAGAGTTGAAAGAGGTTGGTAAAACAATGTCCTGGGCACACGTGACTCCTATGCACCAAACACAGCACACACGCATGCACACCGCGGGGGGAAGCCGGGACAGAACCTCACGGCAAACACGGAGGATCATTGTACTTTTAAAAAAAAGTCTTAATGAGCACTCTAGAAGTGCTCCAAATACTAGGGAGAACTTGATCTGCTATCTGGGCTTCCCGAGCAGATTCTTCAGTCTTCCATCACAGGCCCATCAGCCTCCTGACACAGATTCGCGCTGAACACCGCAGTGAGCTCCAGTGAGCTCTTGGATTGGATCCTCTGGTCTCCAGTGTGCAGACAGACCCTCTGCACTCTTGCACATCCGATTCTGTGGGTGGCCACCGATAGCCAATCTTATAAACTCATATATATTTGTATATCTTGTGTTATATCTGTTTCTCTAGTAAGCACGGACTAATACAGTGATTAAAGTCCATGAGGACTGCCCAAGGTCATGCATCCTCTTAGCATCTCTTTAGCACTGTTTTTCTGCTGGTAGCTAATAAAATGAGATGGCAAAAATGTACCTGTCTGATGAAATGGCGTTTTTTTTGTTTTTTGTTTTTTTGGGTACCAGGGATCAAACTCAAGACCTTGTGCTTGCGAGGCAGGCGCTTATACTACTGAGCTATACCCTCAGCCCCTGAAATGGTGCTTTTAAACTCACAATGTACACCTTAACTTCTTAGAATTGTGGCATCTTGTCATTTGTGTATCAATTAACAAATACTATATTAATTAAGCATGTGGTCTATGCCTGGCAATATGCTGGGTACTGAAGATGATATAGGCAATAAAATAAAATATACCCTGTGCCCTGATATTCAGATCCCTGACAAAAATATTCTGAGTAATCACTACACGTGGGGCACTTGGATAGGTTTTAGAATTAATGCTTCTAAAAAGGGGAGGAGTGACTACCTTAAGGAAGAAAAGGAGACAGACAAGTAGGTAAATCATTTCAGAAGAGCTTGGTGAGCTCTATACTCCACAGGAAGAGACAGGCCAATCCTCGACAATCTGAGACAGATACAGACCATT
>RJWM01022578.1:0-33368 GCA_004363535.1 Dasyprocta punctata
TTTTCTTTGTTAGTAAGGTTCCAATTACATTTTCAATTTCATTAACTGAAATTGGGTTATTCAGCAGTTTTACATCTTCTCGATCCAGCTTTTGTAATTCATGTTTCTAGGAATCTGTTCATTTCTTCTGTGTTATCAAACCTATAAGAGTAAAGGTTTTCAAAGTAGGTATTGATGATCTTCTGTATTTCCATAGGATCTGTAGTGATTTCACCCTTTTCATTCCTTATTGCATGAATTTGAATTTTTTCTTTTCTTTTGTAAAAAAGGTTGGCTAGGGGCTTATCAATTTTATTTATTCTTTCAAAGAACCAACTCTTTGTTTCATTAATTCTTTGTGTTGTTTTCTTAGTCTCTATTGTGTTAATTTTCGCTCTGATCTTTATAATTTCCTCCCTTCTTTTGGCTTTGAGCTTGACTTGCTCTTCTTTTTCTAAATGTTTGAGATGTTGCAGCAGGTTGCTTATTTGTATTTGTTCTGTTTTTTTGGTGTGGAAATTCACTGCAATAAATTTCCCTCTGAGGACTGCTTTCATTGCATCCCACAGGTTTGGTAAGTTGCATTTGCATTTTTGTTTGCTTGTAGATATTGTTCAATTTCTTCTTTAATTTCCTCTGTGACCCATTGATTGTTCAGGAGTGTATTATTTAATTTCCAAGTGTTTATGGAGTTTTTTACAGTTTCTTTTGTCATTAATTTCTAGTTTCATGGCACAATGATCAGATAATATGGATGGGACAATTTTGATTCTTTTGCATTTATTTAAGCATGTTCTATGGGTTAGTATATGGTCTATTTTGGAGAATGTCAATGTGAAGCTGAGAACAATGTGTATTCTGATGTTGTTGGGTGGAACACTGTGTACATGTCTACTAAGTTCATTTGTTCACAAGTTTGATTCTGTTCTGTTATTTCTTTGCTGATTTTCTGTCTAGTTGATCAGTCTCTTTGTGTCAATGGAGTGTTCAGGTCTCCTGCTGTAATTGTGCTATTGCTTATTTGATTTTTCATGTCTATTACTATTTTTCTTATAGCTGGGTGCTCCCATATTTGGTGCATATATATTTAAGATTGTTATCTCTTCCTCTTGAAGTTTTCCTCTAACTAGTATGTAGTGACTTTCTTTATCTCTTTTGATCACTCTTCAAAGTTTAAAGTTTACATTGTCTGCAAACAGAATAGCTATCCCTGCTTTTTTTTTGGTTTCTGTTGCATGAAGTATTGTTTTCCATCCTTTAATTTTTAGTGTATGAATTTCCTTTCGGGTTAGATGGGTTTCTTGTATGCAGCATATGGTTGGATGTTGTTTCTTGATCTATTCTGCCAGTCTGTTCTTTAATTGGTGAATTGAGGCTATTTATATTAATGGTTATAAGTGATATATATTGGTTTATTTTTGTCATGTTATCTTTCTGTTGTTGGTTCTTTTACTGTTCCCCTCTGTTTAACTGTTTGCCTTGCCTAATGGTTTTTTTCTGTTGGTGTTCTTGAAGTCATAGTTATTCTTATGTCTATCTAGAATATCTTTCAGTATTCTTTGCAGGGTTGGTTTGGTGGTCATGGAGTTCTTCATCTGTTCTTTGTCATGGAAGTATCTTATCTCTCCATCAATTTTGAAGGACAGTTTTGCAGGGTACATCAATGTGGGTTGGAAGTTGCTTTCCTTTAGGATTTGAAATACTTCACTCCATGATCTTGATTTCATTGTTTGTGTTGAGAAGTCTGCTGTGATTCTGATGGACTTTCCCTTTGTAAGTAATCTGTCTCTTTTTGCTAACAGCTTTTAATATTTTGTTCTTATGTTGAATTTCTGGGATGTTGATTATTATATGTCTGGGTGTAGATTTATTTTGGTTGTGGCTAATTGGAGTTCTATGTGCTTCACTTATTTGTATGTCAGTTTCTTTTCCCACGTTTGGGGAATTTTCGGCTATTACTTCTGTAAATAGTCTTTTGATATCATTTGTGTTGTCACCTTTTTCATTTACACCTATCAATCTTATATTGTTTTTCTTTACATCACCTTGAAACAATTGTTACTTCCTGATTATTATTTTTAAAAGATCTTTCCTTTCCTGTTCACTAGTTGCAATCTTGTCTTTGAGGTCTGAAAATCTATCTTCACATTTATTGAGGTTGTTTTGCCAGCTTTCAATGAAATTTTTGATTTCCTGGATATCTCTTTGAATCTGTTTCATGCATTCTGTTTCTTGTATTTTTCATTCAAAGTTTCCATCTTTTTGCAGTGCTCCTCAATTTTTTTTAACTATGTCTTTTTTAGATGTGTTCAGCATTTCTTTTATTATGTTTATCATTTCTTCTTTTACCTGGGAGATTATTTCTGATCTGAGTTCCGTTACAGCTTCATGGAGTTGTTTCTTTATTTCAATTGCTATCATTTCAGAAATTTCAGGTGTATGGCTTACACTTTCTTCTATATGCATGTCTCTTAGGCTTGGTTGGGATGGGCTGGAAGTTTGAGATTGCACTTCTCTCTTTCATTTTATCATTTTCCTGTATTCCCCTGGAGAAGCTGAATGCAAGGTCTCAATTGCTTCCTGAGTTGAGGATATCTGTCTGTACTACAGACAGTTTCCCCAGTTGAGTGGGGGTCATTAGTCAGGCCTTACCAGGTCCCTAGTAGCACTTGAAGTCTCTGCAAATGTGGGGAGTATGCTAGAAGGGGCCTTCAGCACACTCCATGTGGCACTCCAAGGCTCCCCAGCAACTTGATGTTGCTGGGTGGGATTCTATCAGGTTCTGAGTAGTGTACCAAGACTGAATATTTAGATGGAGTACACTGTGCAGGTCTTCAGCTCATGTCACATGGTGCACCAAAGCTCCTGAGTTTCCTGGGGTCTCCGCCCCCAAGTGAGGTGCCAAGGTTGCATGGCTAGGTAGAGTTTGTTGTGCAGGCCTTCAGCTTACACCACTCAGCACAGTAGGTTCCTCTGCCACTCAGGGTTGCTGGCAAGGCTCAACCAGGACCTGAGTGACCTACCCAAAAGTCCTTGCTTGTTTGGGGATGCTGGGCAGGGCCCTACCAGGTTCCAAGTGAGGTGCCAAGGTAGCATGGCTGGGTGAAGTTCCCTGTGCTGGCTTTCAGCTAGCACCACTCAGCACAGGAGGTTCCCCTGCCACTTGGGGTCACTTCTTGCTGACTTCTTGTTTTCCTCTCCTGCAGTCTGCGAATGGCCTCTCGTGATTTTTAAGATATCTTTCTTTTCATGGTCACTAATCGCATTTCTCTCTTCCTGATCTGATAGTCTGTTCTTGCCTTCATTCAATCTGCTGCATATACTTTGAATGGAGTTTCTAATCTCCTGCATTTCTGTTTGGATCTGTTTCATTGATTTCATTCCTTGTCTATGTTTGGCATTTTGCTGAACTCCTCTATTTATTTACCTGTATCCACTTTAATGTCTTTTATTTTGGTGGTTATTTCTTTTTGAACCTTACAGATTATTTTTTCTGTGGCCTCTTCCATTTATTTTTTCACTTCTGATACTATCATTTCGGAGAGTTCCATTTGCTAGCTTTCAATTTTCTCCATCTTTTTGTGCTCTGAACCTGTCCTGGGTGGGCTGGGCATTTGGGATTGCATTTTGCTTCTTCATCTTATCATTTTCTATTTTATTTTGTTTTCTGTGTTGATGCTTGTAGATTTCTTATGTTAGAAAGCCTTATCACTGGTATCAAAGCTTTCCCAGGGAGTGCCTGTTCCTCCAGATGTCTTCTAGATGTAGGTGGTTCTTGCTCTTTATGTCTTCCAAGAACCTAACTTCCCAATATATTAAGACTGAGGAATTGCTATCAATTTGAGTTTGGGCCCGTTCATTTGCTATTGGATTATGATGATGGTTATGACCCCTTATAATCACAGTGTTGTTATAAGGAGGGAAAAACTTGGTATAGCGTGTCTGACATCCTGGTTAAAGTAGTTTAGTTTGCAATAACAATAGACTCAAGCACAGCCTAGCTACTGACAATCTGGGGTAACTATTGAACTGATATCTATAACCATAGGAGAAAGGTTTGCAGAAACATAATACAATGCAACTTATACCAGGAACTTCTATACAATGATTTTCCACTTAGTAGAGTGATTTTACCTGGTTGTGTATGGGGGGGTGTTCAGGTTAAGTGATTTTACCCTATGTGGGGGGTGGTTCAGGAGGTTAGAGGGTAGGATGGAGAAATGATGAACAAGATTAAATATTGTAGGAGCAAGGTTGGAGGGCACAGGATTATCATCCAGTTTTTGGGTAATTATAGGACACAGGAGGGAAGGATAGGGAGAGAAGGCCTAGGAGTTTTGAATTGAACCAAAAAGAGAAGAGACAATGTTTACTTTTATGAAAGTATCATAAAGTCAAGTGAAATAGTTGATGAAAGAGACTAAAAGGATGAATATAAAAAACAAAAAGGAAGGTTAGGGATCATCTGTTGTCTCATAATTCTATTTTTTTCCTTTTCTTTTTGGTATCAGGGATCAAACTCACAATCTCACACTTGACAGGCAGGCGCTTGTGTCACTGAGCTATACCCCTGACCTCTCCTATTGCTAATGTTGCATGGAATGTTTTCACGCCTCTAGTTCCTTCTGTCCATCGCACATGCCTTAGCCAGGGTCCCACTGTGTTGCTGCCATTCTGAAGGTCTCCAACCCTGAGTTCCACTAGTGCAGGGAGGGAGGGGCAGATCTCAGACTTCTCTTGCCAGTCAAGCTGTCCCAGGTCAATGGAGGAAGGAATGAGCTGAACTCACGTTCCTCTCACCGGCCAAGGCATCATGGAGTCAATGGAGGAAGGTATTACTCACTTCTTAATAAAAAAACTCAACATGATTTATTTCCTTACATAAGAATAAAAACCTTAAATGGATGAGATTTCTCTATGTCTCAGGGAATGTTCCTAGGTTTCAAGATGACACCAGCTTTTACAACTATATGGCCTTATTCAACACATCTGCTTCTCGGGCAGTCTTTATAAGGAATGAAAGACATCATCAAAGATTGACAAGAAACATCTTTAATTTATATGAAACTTCCATAAACTTGGACATCATGTATTATTCTGCTGTGGGTTCCTCACAGATGTGATTAAGATACACATAATTTTGCTAAGACAACTCAATAATTTGTGAAGGGGCTTGAAATTAAAACGTTCTCTATTTGTGATTACCCATTGTACTTTAAAATTGTTCTTGCTAATTTTGCATTTCTGATATTCCAGTGAAGAGCATTTATCAAACACCCACAGCATCAAACCTAAGGTTTTAAAGACAGTTTCCAAAAAAAGAAGAAGGAAAAGAAAAAAAGAAAAAAAATTCTAAAGGAAATCTACAAGTTATGGCTCAATATAATTGTTTACTAGATGTGAACAGAGTAAGGGAAATGGATTGCTTTGCATGAAGACCCCCTGGGTACTTCTATGTTTCTATGTGCAGCAAAGTTTGGGAACTCCCATATTATCATTACCTGTGATGCTATGAAAACTACTCAGCCTGTGTTCCTATTCAGAACCTTAAATCACAGCCTCCTGTGCTGGCCACTGGGCACTTACTCTATTTGAAAGCTTCTGGTGATACAAATGTACACCCATTGTACTGACCACTGCGCTGGGGAAAAGTTACAACGGGGACCAATTTATTTTTTTATGAATTCTTTTATGACTTACAACCATAAAATTGGTCCTGAGTTTCCTGGTAGCCAGAGTAAACAGAAAAACACAATCACTTGGGATAATTTTTTGTTATCCACAATGCAAAAACCTACCAGTTCCTTGAATGAAAACAAGCTTTCCCTTATAGACTTGAAATACATATCATGTTTGAATATTTTTACAGGGCACACTGTGTGATATCATGGATCACAAGTCTATAAATGCTACACAATAAATAACATATGTAAACTTGATATTGTAGTTTCTAATAACCACAACTCAAGGAAAGTCAAGGACATGACTGCAGGCTGCTTGGTTAGCCAGTGTAGGAGCAGGATGACGAATGAAGAGGAAATGTTGAAACCTCTTTTCAGGTTTCACGCGATACAGCTTCACCTAAAGGGTAAGCCTAGAACTGTGTACCTCTAAAACTTCCTGTCTATATATAGAAATATTTTCTTTCTTTTTTATATTTAAGAGAAAAAAGACACAGCAAAGAAAAAACGCAGAAGAGACAAACAATAACAACAAACCCAAAACAATAACAATACAGGCTTTCAAAACAGGATGGTAGGAATTTAACAATGGTTGTTACATTGCTTTTTTTTTTTTTTTTTTCCGGCACTGGGGATTGAACTCACAACCTTGCACCTGCCAGACAGGCATTTAAGCCACTGAGCCAAACACCTGCCCCTAGTTTTTTGAGGCAGGGTCGCACTATGTAGTTCAGACCCGCCTTGCGCTGGCATTGTAGCCCAAGCCGGCCTCGAACTTACAACGCTCCTCCTACCTCAGCCTCCGAGTGCTGGGATTAAAGGCGTGAGCTGCCACGCCTGGCTTACATTGCATATTGTTATCTTCAAAAGAGTTGCTTAGATTACCAGATATAGAAATATTCCCGTATTAGAAAAATTTAAGGATCAATCACCTTTTTTCCTCCGTAATATACATTGTACAAACATGAAAAAGTTCTAGGTGGTGAGGATGATGAAGCTTTAATTCCCATTTACGGGGGCTACAGGAAGGTGAAAGGCATCTTAGAATGTATGTGTGCGCGTCTATCTTTTGTTTATCAAAAGAAAAAGGATGTAGGTCTGAAAGGTCCAAAAACCTTGGTGTGTAATGAATAGAAGTCTGTCTCTGCAATGCTCTTTCGTAAAGATTACTTTTCTCAGCTGGGATTCTGTGACATCTAAGTAATAATGACTCAATGGCTCAAGATTCCGAAGAAGGTTCCTGAGTAGGGAGTTGACTGTACCGGGCTGGTTCTTGAAAAGGAACTCCATTACAAAGCACACGGTTTAAACCACAGTCATACTGAAGGGAGGCCAAAAAGGTTTAAATTAGGATGGGAGTTTCCCTTTATCTTTTGAGCTGCAGGGTGAAGGGCAGGTACTTGGTAATGTAGCTGGAGATCATCAAGATGTTTCTATTAGATCACCAGAGAGTTCTGGCTTAATTTCACTGAATGAAAATCCTAAATGTACCCTGTAAATACCCAAGTAGACACTTTGATATTTTCTAAGGCCAGTAGTACGTTCTGCGTCTGCTTTCTTTTTGAATTCACAAAAGCACTTAACATTTAAATTTAAGGAGAGGCTTCCTGAGAAAGTCGAGTGACGAATTTCTCTCTCACTCATTTGAAGTAGTCTCTTGTATTCCTTTAAATAAATCCAAAATCACAAGAACTGCTTGCTAAAGAAACTGTAACTACGATGTGGGAAGGATCCTACTGTGGCGCTAAGTCTCAATCGTTTGCATATGCATAAAGATAACCTTAAACTTGAGTTTGATATTTCACATTGTGTCTCAAAGACAAGCTACCTTTTTATTCAAAGGACCACGCTGTTTCTGAGTGGGTGGGCGTGTACTTAGAGCCAGAGCCCTTGGTTTTGGTCCCTGTAGGGTTGACACAGGCAATGGCGACTCTCGGCCACACCGGGGCAGCCTCTCCCCGGCTGGGGGCCGGGCCAGGCGGATCACTCCCGGGAGCTGACAACGTAGCCAAGTCCGACTTGCTGGGGCTGCCAAGAATTTAAAGGGATCTAGAAACGTCCATCTTTCCCCCTCTTTTAACAATTACGGCGCGCTCAAAGATCTGGGTAAAAAAGCCTACCGAGAGGAACAAACACAAGGTGTTTTTGTTGTTGTTTGCAAAACGTCTTCACCACTCCCAAAGGACCAGGGCGCTCACCCAGAGCCAGGGGAAGCGGGGCGTGCAGAGGGGCAGCTGGCAGCCGGACCCGCCCGGGCGCGCCCCTGTGCACCGCCCTCGGCCTGCTGACCCCGGAGCACCCCGCCGCTGCCCGGGGTGGGCGTGGGGCAGAACGCCCCCGCCCCCACGGCCCGCCCCCCAGCCCGGCCTGTGATTGGCTTGGGGGGCGCGTGTGCCCGCCCCGGAGAGCAGGGAGGGTCTCCTCCGGGCGCCGGGTGGGAGGAGGCGGAGGAGGGGGCGGGGAGAGCGGGGGCCTGGACTGAGCGTGCGAGGGGGCGGGCGAGCCGGGTCCCCGGGATCGTAGAGAGAGCGGCCCGCCGGCGGCGGGAGGACTGGGAGGGCCGGACGCGGGGAGGAAGAGAGGCAGGCGCGGGCCGCAGGGAGGGGAAGCGGGCAGGCTCCGCGTCGCCGCCGCCGCGCTCAGGGAAAGGAGCCGGGGTTGCCGCCGCCGCTCGGCGCGCTCTCGGGAGCCGCCAGCCCGCACGTCCCGCAGCCTTCCGGGAGGAAGCGGCAGTGGCCGGGGCGCGCGCTCGGCTCCCTCACCTGCCGGCTCTCGTCCGCTTCCCCGGCGGTGCGCGCGCGGGGCTGCGTGCGGGACCGGCTGGCCGCCCAGGCAGAGGAGAGACGCAGCCCAGCCGCCCGGGAGCTCCTCGGACCCCACGCGGGGCGCCGGCTCCATGGCGACGGGGCTAGGGGAGCCGGTCTACGGACTTTCGGAAGAGGAGGTGAGCGGAGCCCCCTTTTCAGCCGGGACTCCCTGGGGAGTTGCTGCCTCGCGCCGGCACCGGAGGGATCGGGGCCACCCCGAGGTGCGCGGACTTTGCGCCTGCTGTAGGGGAACCCCAAATGCTGGCACGTCCCGGAAGGGTGATAGTTAGGATTCCCCCTCAGCCTAGCGCTTTGTTTGTAAATAAAGCGGCGCGACGCCCTTGGAACCCGGGCTCTCTCCACCGCTGCCCGCTTTGGGGTGGCCCGAGGGCGCGTGCGCCTTTCTGCCCCGCAGGTCCCTTTCCTCTTCGAGCCGCGGCTCCCTGGGCTGTTGGGCAACTTTCCGCTCCTCGCCTCTGCAGCGGGAGTCCATGCTGTGTGTCACGTCTGGTTCGCGGCGGGAGACTCGCACCGCGCACGGGTGCGGGTGCTGTGGGGGGGCTTGCTGGTCTCCCCCTGGAACTTTCTAAAGATCTTGTCAGCGGGCGCTCCGAAGCGTGAGTGTGTTGATCTGCTGGGAGCGAGGCGACTCTTGGAGCGGCGTGTGACCGTCCCTGTCTTGCAAAGTCTGCAGCCAGGATTGCATTGCATTTCGGAGTCTTTTCTTTTTTTTGGTGGGTGGTCGTGGTCAAGGAATGTGGCAGGTGCTGCTGGAAACTTGGAAGAAGCTTGCAGCCATGCCATTTTTTCCCCCTCTCCTCCCGACTATTCAAAGCCCGGCACCCCTGGGGTGGGTGGAGAGAGAAAAGCTCCATTGATCCCTTTTATTAATAAAGCGATTAAATAAGCCACGCCCCCAAACGGTCGGTTTGACTGGAAAGGGCTTTGTTTTTACCCTCACTCACTCCTCTCGTTTCCCACTCCTCCCTTTTGAAACAATCCTGCTAAATCACTGCTCAGCCTTCTTTCGACCAGCCATTCTCTGTTCTTATTGGTGTGTTGCTGTACCAAAAAGGAGGGGTGGGTGGGAGGCCTGTCGCTGGCGCGGCATGACAGGCAGGCTGGATGGAGCAGGTAGGAGTGGTTTGCCATCTGGCGGGGTGCGCGCCCAGGTCTGGCTCCCCTTTCCAGAGGTGAATTTACAACCCGTGAAGCATTACTCAGCAGGGAGGTATTTCCTATCCTGGTTGTGCATTTCATGAAAAGTTGATGCCTGGAAATTCAGGCTTTCTTGATTTCTCTTTCTAACCTCCCCCCCCCCTTTTTTTTTCCTGAGGTTCCCTTTCTCTGGTGATGGGGGTGGGGTTTAAAGAGAGGCTATTATCTGAGACAGCTCACGTTATGGCTTCGCTCTCGGCTGCTTTCCTGTCCTGGCATAGGGTCTGTGTGTGTGTGTGTGTGTGTGTGTGTGTGTGTTACGTAAACGTGTAATAAAATCGGTATCTTGGGGTGGGGAGGTATTCAGAGTATGACTTTTTTCTTGACGGTGCCAGGCAAGGCTTGCTGTAGTATTTATCAGAGAACGAACACAATGCAAATAATGTGTGACTGGTGTTTTTGATTCTTTTGCCTTGCTTGCTTTGTGTGAAATAATTTCCCTTTTTGTGTAGTTACCTGGAGATGGGCACAAAGTAGCATTTTCTTTTCCTCCACTTTTTCAGGCGCGTTCCCTTACATCCTGCACTTCTCCATTTAATTAGTAGCAGTAGAGGACAAGCAGTGAGCTTTCAGAGGTGCCCGAGATACCGGCGTCCCTAAACAAAGGGCTGCTTAGGTTGAGGTGTGGAGGGAATGAAGACAGCTGCATTTCATCCTAGGTTCTTTTAAAATTTTTAAATAATGTGATTACTTTGAAAAGTTCCCCAGCGAAAATATTTTGAGAATATTTTGAGGAATGCACCTGGCTAAAGGAATCACATTTATGTCACTATGCTTTGTTTACATTAGCAGCCAGTGTCAGGATCTACCTAAAGCGCATCTTGCTACTTTTGTCTAAATGAGTCAGTGCTGATTTTAGCTGGTGTGGAGTGTGGAAGTGAAGGAAGCATATAAACAGAATCTGGGTGTGTGAGGGTTTGTACATGGTGGGGCTCAATCCTGCATGTTGCTAGGACAGTAACTGAGGCTGTATTGGGAAAAACAAGAGGTGATGGTTACCTTTTATTATTTCTTTATTGCTATGTTCCTGGTACTATTTAATTCCACACATTATATTACCACAAGATAAGCCTTATCTGTCTTCCTTTTTTTTAACTTCTACCAGTTTAAAAGAAAAAGCCAATACTATTTTGATGACTGCACGTTTCTATGGTGTTTGCTTTTTACAGGTTTCATTCTGTCAGGTTGCCCTTTAGAGAGTCAGGGAATGTCTTCGTAGAATATTAACAGATTGTTGAATTTGCATAGCTTGTTTTGTCTCCCTGGATTAGTTTATGTAAGAAAACAAATGGAAGATTTTTAACAGCCTGTTATAGTAGAATGCCTGATGAAACTAACAGCAAGGTGGGTTTTCCAAGATGTGTTAAATGTGGGTACACTCAGTGTACGATTGGGGTGTGCTGCAGTACGTCACACATGAGGATATTTTGGTTGCTAGAGACTCTTTACAAATCTCTTAGCAAACTTGGTACCCATATCCAGCAGATTCCTTATCAGTAAGCTTGTCTTTGTTTTTGAGGTTGATGGAAAGATATATGCGTGTGTATATATTTGGAGTGCACTTAGTACAGTATTGTCTCATAAAGACTGTTGAGTTCTTAGGGCTGTTGATGGTGAGATATGGTATTAATCTAAGACACAACGGGATGCCAAAGCTGAGGACATTGTTCCTTGGGCCATCAGCCTAGATCTGTCTCCTTTGTAGGGGGAAAAGGATTAAGGATGTGAGGTTTACTTGTGTGAATAATGTGCTGTTTAATTTTTGTTGTGCGTTTCCAGTCGAGGCTTCTTTATTGAGTTGTAATTCATTTCACTCTGATTTAAATCAGGTCAGTTCAGGAAACCAAATTTGAAGTCCCTATCAGATGAATTTTGGTGTTGGAGGGATTAGCCATTGAACAAAACTTCTTATTCATGGCCAAGGATCAGATTTGGTTTGGAATCAGAACAGTTTGGACTAGTTTTTGCTTCTGGCTTGGGTCCTTTGTCTTTTTTTGTTTTTCTTTTTCCTTTTTTGTATTTATTTATTTTTGGCTGTTTGGCACATTTTGGCATAGTTTGCTCATGAATACTACTGTTAACTTTCTGAAATTGTTAATTACATCTCAGGAAGGTATCTTTTATTGAAAGAATTTCCCCCTGGATGACATATTGGGGTTTGAATGCCAGCCTTCTTATAACACATGGCATATGAAGTATCTCGGTGGTCGAAATGAGGAAAATGGCATACAAATGAAGGCTAGGCTGATACCCTTTTTTCTTGTTCCATGCAGTCAAGGGTAGACAGTTGGCTATTGTTTCAAATGCCACCTATGTATCCAGTACTGCGCTAAGCCTTATGCACATGCTAATTCACTTAATCTTCATTAAAAGCTGTGTGAGCTGTACTGTGATTTACAGATGAGGAGCTGCAGCTCAGAGAGCCTAAGTGAACTGCATAAGGACAAATGAGTAAGTGGCGGGGCCACGTTTGTTGATTTACAAAACCCTAGTTTTCACATGCTAAATAATCTTTTTCTTGCAGGCATCTTGAAAGGCCTTTGAGGTTAGAGGCTAGATTAGTCACCATATTGTAAATTAGAGATAAATATCTTGAGTTGCAAACTGGTGCTGCGGGGCTGGATTTGACCAGGAGTCCAGCTTAGTGTGGTCCCCATAGTACCTTAAACCTGGGAAACTTACATGAAGTGGTGAACAGTGTAGCTCCTTAAGGCTATATTCTCACTTGGCAATCATTAGTGGCTTTGTCTTCTAGCCCCTGGAGATGTGACCATTGTGCTGGTTGCCGCGGTCTCCACTGCTCTGTAATGTTTTTGTGATATAGGAAAAGTGTAACTCCTAAGCTGTTAGGTGTCGGATGTGCTGACTTGTGACATCATAATATCAAGGAGTGAAGTCTCCAACCAAAGGCAGAAGTTAGGAGAGTTTTATTGGGAATAAGGGGAAGAAGAATAGCTCCTGGATTTTCAGGAGGGGTCTTGAATGGGTGGCCACTGAGGCTCTTTGTTAGAGATAATTTATGTAGCAAAATCACAATGCAAGTTCAATTGTGGGTCAAACTACAGTCAACCTATAGAATTACAGGTATTGCTGTTCAGCTAATATTGATCCAGTAGGCAAATGAGTAGCAAGGGTGTATGGAAAAAGCAAAAGGCATTTTTGGGAAGGGATAGGCATTTTTTGGGAAGGGATAGGCATCTGGGCATCTGATGGCTATCTGGACCTACTGGACCAGGTGGTGCTAATTATAGTGTACTTTCAAGTTGCTGGTTTTTTTTGTGCTTTCTTGAGGACCCAGTCTGTCTCTGACTGTATATTAATGTCTGTCTAACTTATCTGTTTGTATTTTCCCCTCTGAGAGAGGTATCTGTAACTGGTTAGTGGAGAAGGGCAAAGTTTGAATCTAACTGCCTCCAGTTGGAGAAGGGTAGGAGAGACTGCAAGTCAGAGACCTTCAACAGAGACATAATCTAAGGAACCTAGGACAGAAGTCATGTTGGGGTTTAGCAGTTATGAGCTCCCTTCATCTAGTTGATGAAGTATATCTAGTGGACCCTGGTAAAAGGAGTGTAGAACATTTATTGTTGGTTCCACCTGCATGATCACTTGGAGTTTAACAGCCTCTAGGTGGGAATAAACAGATTCTACCAAGAGATTAAGCGTGTATGACCAAAGCATGAGTACCAAAATGAAAAGACAGATTGGAACAGGAAGCCATGTCCGACACTGTTTAAGAGATTTTAACCATCTGGGTTGAAGACTTCTCTGCTTGTGGAGGTTATCTACAAGGCTGATACTTTTATTCTTTGAAAAATTTTTATTTACCTGATCTGAATCATTTATCCAGTAACAATAAGTTTCATTTATTAGTGCACAAGTTCGCCTAGTTTTAACCATAAAAAAATTAAGAGCTGTGGTTTTGAAGGACATTTTAGTTAAGGAATTTATCTTTTTGGATATACTTTTGTGCTGGGTGTTTTAAGACAAAGTTAAAATGAGACCCATGTTAAATCAAAATTAACCTCTCAATATGTATATTAAGATCAATTAAAGCTTATCAAGGATTACTTTTGGAGTCACATACCGAGCTTCTCAGCTCTGCTGTTGCTGTCAACTGCCAGGATAGGTCATGGTCTTGCTTGACCATGTGGCTTCCCATGGAAGCATGCAAGATGTGTCTCTGGTGAACCTCTTTAGCACAGTGTACACTGGTTGACTTCTGTCTTTTGGGGCATCCAGCAATCTCCCTGCTCAGGTAGTTGGGTGACTCACCAGAGTTGTAGGATCCTGTAGAAAGTTTCTCTCATGTCCAGAGTGGAGGGCCAGGGCCAAAATATTGGCTGTCCTCTCAGCCGAATTATCTTTTTTAGCTTTAGTCTCCAAACCTCAGTTTGAATCTCACCCAGGAGATTAGTTACACCAGTACTGCAGTGGGAGCAGTATGTTTATTCTTATCTGGATATCAAGCACCTTGAAGTATATAGTATGACCAGAGAACTGTTCTTTACCAATCATGGTTATCTTAGGAGTTGAATTCCCATAGAATATTAACAGACACTAATTATAGAGTGTTACAGAGGAAATTTGAGATCAAGGGCAACATAGCATTTTATCATGACAATCATGATGATATTATTTAGAACCATTATTATCTCTGAAACATTTAAATTTCCATTTTAGTATAAAATAACATTTTAGCTAGTTACCCTTTTCTAATTACAAGGTACTAAGTGACATAAAGAACCTTTTACCTAAATTCGTTATCTTTTAATAGAGTGCCATTTAAGTAGAATGTACTTGTTTATGGATGTAGTTTCTAGATTTTTAAGGTCTGACCTTTTAATTTTTTAGTGACATTGTCGAGACTACCTAGTTTTTAGGTACCTCTAACTATGCAACGTAGTTGCATAACAACCATATTAGCCTAAGTCTTGGAAAAGTATTCATATCATGTGGTTGACTGTTTCATGTTGGATTGGTATGCACAATCTATCACAGAAAGCTAGAACACAAATAAAGGAAAGCCAGGTGTTTAAACATGAAAAGGTTTATCACCATAAACAAGTTTAGCTGCAAGTCACCATTGTGAGAAGATATTTTTTTGTATGGCATCTTTGAAAGTCTGTACGCTTGAGTAGGACAAGTACATTTAATATATCATGAAGTTAGCAATAATTAGTATCATAGCTATACGGAAATCTTTATATGTATTCAGTTTTTACTCCTAATACAAAGTTTAGACTCCTTTAACAGGTTTTATAGGGTGTAACTATACTGACAAGAATTAGGGACATCTTTAGTGCTCTTATAAATTTAAGAAGCAGTGTTAATGACTGCAAATAGACTTATGACCAAATATTGCAAGTGTATCTCATTTATACAACAACAGAATACTTGTTTAAAAGCCAATGGATATGGGTCAAATTTTAAATGAGAGGACCAGATTTAAAGAGATACCAAATTTTGATCATTTTACATGTCTGAGGTCTAGATTTATATTGTATAAAAAAGAGCACCTCTTACTTATTTTGTATTATGTAGTCTCAATTCTTTAAACTTAACGTTAAAGGCCAGACTCACAGCATAACATACACACACACACGCACACCTTGATTCCTGAACTCAATTCTATCTACAGTTCTGGTTGCAAACTTAACTGGATAAGTTCAGATTTCCTGGGAAGGTCACATTGAATGTAACTGTTGAATTTGATTTGGTTCTCATCAACTCAGTTTGTGAACAGAATCATGGAAAGAATCAAAATTCATGAACGGAAGCATCACTGTATTCCCATATATGATTTATGTCATAAATAAAGTAATAGTTTAACCAATCATAAACTGATTATTGAAAATATTTTAACATTTAAATATTTTTTAACTCTTAAAGCTCATTTTTCAGTAATCAAAAGCCTGATGATGAAAAAGACAAGGAACTATTTTAGTATCATAGAGAACCTCTTTTTTTTTTTTTCTTGCGGCACCAGGGATTGAACTCACAACCTCTCGCCTACCAGACAGGCACTTAAGCCACTGAGCTAAGAGAACCTTTATTTTTAAATCTAGTTTTGTAAGTTTAACCAAGAGGATCTTAATATCTTAAAACCTGTATTTTTTAGAAATAAGAAACTTAACTTTTAATTATAGCCAGTTTAAATATGTTGTAATGATTTATTTAGTACTGTATTATTTTTGGCTGTGCCACCATAAGACTAGAAAAAAACAGAGAACTCCCATCAGTGTTAATTATGTTAACAATTACTTTAGATGACTCATCATAACAGTTAACACTTCTTAGAGCTCTATGCAGTGGTATCTTGGTTCACGAACTTAATCCTGTTCATAATTCTGGCCATAAACCAAATTGGACAAGAACCAAATCAAATTTGATGGTTAGGTTCAATGTTAACCGTATGGGGAAATTTGATTCAATTCCATCCAATTTGGTTTGTGACCAGAATCATGGAGTGAATTAAGTTTGTGAACTGAGATGCCACTGTTTGTGTGTATATATCGTCTTTGACCAAGGAAGATTATTCAGTTTTAGTTTGACAGCCTCTGTATGAACAGTGATAGACATTGCTTTTATAAAACTAATTTTTTCTGTTATGTTGGTTGTCTAACAAGCTGGGTAGAATTATGTCACTAAATTTAACTACATCTTTACTCTTACCAACAGCTTTACATTAATCTACTATTAAACTGTGACCCACAAGCTTTTGAGTTCATATTTTGAGGGTCTGCTTATCTGTAAGCCAATTTAAGTAGAACTTTTGGAGAGTAATGTATACTTGAAGTTAACATGCATATTAACATAAATCATATATAATTTTTATGTTATCAAATTTAAGATTTTTATCAGTTCTGTGAAAGCCTTGAGCCTATCCTGAAAACCATTATAACTAGTTTTATGTGGAAAGCTCAAAAGAGAAATGTATTAAAAAAAATAAATTGTTGAGCCCCAAAAATATTTTCTTAAAGCAGATGCAGGTGCTTTAACCAGTTATCAATACAGATTAAATAGACAGACAGACAAATATATAAGACACTCAAAACAATTTGTTTTAAATCAGAATGCATTTTTAGATGTATTGATAACCTTTTTACAGTTTTTAGGTTTATAACTATAAATTAGTTCAAACTTTTCCTGTATGTCATCAATTAGTAGAGATACTGTAATAAGTTAACACCAACAAGAATCAGAAAGGTGAAGACAGAGAGAGAGAAAGAGAACCCTTTTACATGGAGAAAGCATGGACTGTTTTTAAAAAGGGACCTAGGCTTATGGTTTATCCTATTGGAGTAGCTGTACAAGGCTTCTCAGGACCCTTGTTTTGGTAGCTACAGTTGTTTGATAGCCACATCCTGTAACCCAAACTACTGTCTTGATAACTGTACTTCCCACTGCCAGGTCATGCATAGGTACAGAAAAAGATTGAATGGTGTGTAGAGTCTGAGGGTCAAATAATTTCCAGCGCTTAAGGCTATACACCAAAAGAGTAAGGGAATTTAGCATTGAGTGTCCTCCCATCTGTAAGACTCTCAGGGCGGGCTGGGGCGGGCGGGGAAGGTGAAGAATCTCTTTAAATTCCTGCGGGGGGGGGCAGTATTAATATGGCCTCAGGGCATCCCCTGAGGCTTTCCTGCTGCAGAATGGTAGCTGATAATTGGAGAGTGGAGATAGCTCCCCTGGTGTCACCCAGGGGTCCAGTCCTCCATTGTGGGGTGGAAGTTTCTCCTGCCAGTCCTGCTGGCCCTGCTCAGATACCAGGTAGGTGAGGACCCTTGTATGTCTTCCTGAAGGACTGTTAATTCTGATTCTCTTCTGACCCAGGGATGAGGGTTGTGCAATTTATAAAGGAATGGCTGTCTTCCATAACCTTATATATAGATGAGCACTCATTGTCTAGAGGTTCAGGACCTTCCAATTGTAGTGGAAAAAGAAAAGATTTTCAGGATTGCAAATAGAAGCACATTATCATTTGCTGATACTGATAACAGCTGTCCCGTCCAACAGATGTGAACTGCCAAAACCTGCCTAGTAGCTTCACCTATGGAGAGCCTGAGCAGCAAACCAACTAGAAGTTCAAAAAACCATCCCAAAGAGCTGCCAGAAATTAGAGACCAAGCTACTTCACAATTGTTAAACAAGTTAAGAAAGGAATACAAGGCCCTGCCTCCAAAAATAAAAATGTCCCATCAAGGAAACCCAAATATAAAGGCATAGGATCTTTCCATGCTCTCTATTGAAACCTGTCATTTTGACGAGGCTCAGGCAACCCACAAACAATGGATGATGGTTCTCCATTAACTAAACTGTTACAGTCCAGAATCCAGGCAGTGTATTTAGGGGTGCCATGAAACAAAAGTGGACTTTCACTTCTTTCCATGTATCTCGCTGGAACTTCCAAAATGATGTAGAAGAAGTGTAACTCCCCGTGTGTTAAATGTCAGATATGCTGAGTACGTGGCCTCACACCATCAAGGAATGAAGTCACTAACCAAAGGAGGAAGTTAGAGTTTTATTGGAAATCAGGAGAAGAAGAATAGCTCCTGGATTTTCAGGAGGAGTCTCAAGTAGGTGGCCACTGAGGCCCTTTGTCAGGGATATTTTATGCAGTAAAATCACAATGTAGGTTCAACCTATAGAATTACAGGTGTTGCTGCTTAGCTAATGTTGATCTAGCTGGGAAACGAGTAGCAAGGTTATATGGAAAAAGCAAAAGGCATTTTTGGGAAGGGGTGGGTCCAGATGTTCTGGTCCTTTACCTGGGCATCTGATGGCTATCTAGACTTACTGGACCAGGTGGTGCTAATTACAGTGTAGTGTCAAATTGCTCTTTTTCTTATAGGGAGGCATGCAAGCCTGGCCATTGCATCTTCATCTTGTTCCTCCCACCACAATGTTGTTACCTTTATTTTTTTGAGGACCCAATCCCCGCCCCCACTGTGTATTAATTTCTATCTAACTTAGCTCTCTAATAGTAGGGGTCTCTTTGCTGATGCATATATAATTATGAACTTCATAATAAACACCTAAGATTAAACTTTGTCATAAATACCACTTTTCTTTCACTTTAGGGTGCTGACAGTTTGCTGGGGCTGGTGGCTATGCCTGTAGTCCCAGCCGCTGGGCAGGTGGAGGCAGGAGGACTGTTTGAGCCTAGGAGTTCGGTGCCAGCCCAGGTCACACTGGGAGACCCTGGTTCAAAGGAAGAGAAATAGAAAAGATGTTGACAACTTTAAGATGCAACACTCTTTTATGTGCCACCAAGAAGAGAAAACAAAAATTGCCATCACAGTATGATCTACTGCCAATTTTATGAAGCATCTTTACTTCAGAGATGTTAAAATATGAAAACAAGGATGTTTTAGAATGGATAAATTATAGTAGCTAGAAACGTGGACAACACCAAGTCATCAGTTTTAACAGCCCCATTCATTCATTCAACACTTTCTAGGGTCTGACAGCTGTTTGCTGAGGCTTGAACCCAGGGCCTCACACATAGGATCTACCACTGAGCTGTACCTCTAGCCTCAGTTCAACACTTGAAAGTCACCTTTGAAGTCTGATTTCTGCCTTTCTCTGAGAAAAGGGCTAAAGGACATGCTCTTAAATGGGCACTAGCAGAGAAGAAATCAGGAGCCTAGACAATATGTTACCTGAATAGCCACCTGCAAGTGGTTGAGAATAGTTACTGCCAGGCACAGTGGCGCATCCCTGAAACTCCAGCTACTCAGGAGACTGAGGCGGGAGGGTTGCAAGTTTAAGGCCATCCTGGATAACTTGATAAGGCCTTATCTCAAAATAAAGTTTTAAGAAAAGGTCTGGAATGTAACGTGGTGGTAGAGCACTTGTCTAGCATGTGTGAAATCCTAGCTTCAATCTGCAGTACAATTTTTTTGTAAAGCATTCTGCGCCTGTATCCAGGAAATTATTTGTCACACCCTATGTGCTGTCTTATTGTAGCTGTGCAAAATGCTCAGGACAAGATTGCTTTCCAAAATTACAGTGTAGATGTTGCTTGCATCTAAAGGTGGTTGCTGACAGGCATTTTGTTTTCTAGAGGAAGATCCGGCTTGCCCTGTCAGGCCAGCTCCAAGGTTCTGTGTCAGGCCTAGCATGCTGATGCTGTGTTCTATACTCAGGACATGCTTCGATTGCTAATATTCAAGAGGCTATAGAAAGGGCCTAGGCTTTATGGTGACATTTAAAAATGGGTTTTTTTGACTGATTTTTGTGGCGCTGGGGCTAAAATCCAGAGCTTCATGCGTGCATGTCAAGTACTGTATCCCTGAGCTGTACCCCTCTGCTCAATGCATTTGTTTAAATTGGCAAGTGCAATGTATTATTTTAAATTCTACTCTCAATAATTTTAATTTTCATCAAGGATGTTGTCCCTAGGAAATTTGGAGATCTTGACATTTTCATTTATATTGCACTCAGTTTTGTTGAGTCAGAATGTTTGAATTATTCTGTTACTGAGGAGCACTTTCTTTAACAAAAAGAGTAGGGATAAATTTGTTTCAAGGGGGTGAAGACAGAATGGATGTTCTCAGATGATTGTGGGATCTCCTCTGCACAACAGAATTTAAAGGAAAGTCATTGTGTGGTGCCTAGGCATCTTTGCAGTGCAGTGGGCATCCAATCACCAGAATACTTACTTGGGATTCTTTCTGGATTTTGGCAAACATCAATATACTTATTACATATTCAAGAGAAAAAGGAATACTCTCAAGGAAGGAATCCCTGAGAATACGCTAAAAGTCATTGAGACAGATAGTGTAAGTGGGTGTAATATAGATGAGAATTACATCTCAATAAAACTGTTAAAATTATGAATGATTTTAGAATGTGAAGTTTTTCCAGCAGTACGTTTGAATTCCTGCTAAACTGCTTCTGCACTCATTCTGAATATAAGAAACCGTGTGTCCTTTGGTTAATTTAAATCACCCCTCTGTCTTGTGTAGTATTTAAAGTGGGATCATAAAAACATGAATGAGAATGAGAACTTTGTCTTTCAGTACTGGGGATTGAAACCAGGGCCTTTGCACTCAGCCCTTTCATTTTTTTTTTTTTTTTTTTTTTTCTGAGACAAGCTCCCTGAGTCGCTAAATTGTCCTGACTGGACTTGAATTTGTGTTTCCTGTTTCAGGCTCTCAGAGTGCTAGGATTACAGGCAGGCGCCACCATGCTCTGCTAACATGTTACATGTTAAAAATGTTGAGCTGAAAAGTTCTTACTAAATAGATTTTATGCTGTCCTTGAATTGTGGGTTCTAGATGGATAGCAACACTTGAAAAGAAAAGAAAAAGATATTAACTGATAAGTTTTCAAACTTTTAGTATTGCAGGTGTTTGAATTGGTGAGTTTGTTTTACTGATTTTTTTTTTTTTTTCACATAGGGTCTAGGTATGTTGTTCAGGCTATCCCCAAATTCCTGGGCTCAAGCGAACCTCCTGCCTCAACCTCCTAAACGACAGTGTGCTACCCCAGCATGAGTAGAAATATTTATTAATTGGTCATAAGGCAAGCTACATGTTGCTCTTTTGACAGTCCACATTGAGGAGGATCAAAACAATCAGTGATAATACGTATTCCAACAGTAGTAGGATTATTGAAAGAGGTGGAAAGTATAACAAAACGTTACTTTCTGTTTTTATATTGTTTTTCTTCGAGGTCAGTGTATAAACAGATGTTTCATTTTCTGACTATAGGTGGCAATATCTGTACTGTTTACTGTTTAATGTTGCTTTTGGACTGGTTGCTGCTTATTGGTGAAATTTGGAAATGAATTTATAATTTATAGGTAAGAGTAAAGAAGCTAGATTTAGAAAACAGTATTTTCCCGTAAACATTTTATTTATTATTTATTTATTTATTTTGGCTTTTTTGAGACAAGGTCTTACTGTGCAGTTCAGGCTGGCCTGGAGCTCACTTTGTAGTCGGACTGGTCTTGAACTTGCAAGGATCTTCCTGCCTCAGCCTCCAGAGTGCTGGAATTACAGGTGTGCACTACCATGTCTGGCTCCTATAAGCTTTTAAAAATTTTATTCAATAAAAACACTGATGGTGATGTTTTCCAGTATGCACAGTATCAGGCAGCACTGGTTTTCCATGTTTTCTAGTTTCTCTTAGCCAAGGCATGTACAACTTTAGAAGAGGGGAAAAGGCATTTACATTTGAGGAAAAAAGTTACTGCAACATCCAAGCATGCAGAGAAGTCCTTTCTGTCACAGTCTTGTGTTGGGTATGTGAAGACTTGGGGACTTCAAAACAGTTCTAGTTGTGTTGTATGAACCTTTCCATAGCTTACTGATACTGACTTTGAGAAGGAGCTAATTGTCACTGCTCCTTGTGTCTCATTGCCAGAGAGATTCTTGATTCCTAATACAAAACTGTGGCTCAAGTGCTAAGAGGGTGCATAGATTGGGACTACTTATTTCAGAATAATATAAGATCCCATTATATTTGTAATGTTTTGTTCTGAATGTGAGATCCCATTATATTTGTAATGTTTTGTTCTGAATGTGAGATGTTCAATGCTGACTGTTTTTGCCTAATGCCTTTCAGTGAGAAAAGTCGTATTACCTAAGTATATGTATTACCTAAGAATATGTGAGGTAAGTAGCTTAAATTTGACACTGCAGTCAACTTTCTGTCCCTGACTCCAGTATTTTGTATTGATTCAAAACTCACCAAGTTTAATGTCAGGACTCTCAGATTCCCTGGCCATCATCAAATTTAGTGTTGGTGACTTCTTGGCAGACAGGCATGCCCAGAGAGACTTCGTGTTCTTTTTATACCTTCTGTTCTCTGGGGGAAAAGGGCCATGGAAAGGTGAGTTTTCTTTTGGTATAAGAAAATATGCTGTTCAGTCCATTCAGTGAAGATGGAGTTTGGAAGCTCATGGGAATGGGGGTCCCATGAGGACGATGAACGAGCCCTGGGAACTGTGCTGTTGCTGATTTGAGGATGTCCCATCATCTGCCACTTGGCCAGGGCTCCAGGGTGCACACGCTTTCCAGCACACTGAACTAAAGCGTTGATGGATTGCTTGAGTAGGTCTGCATGTTTTCACGTCCTGTCGACCAGGTACTGACCAGGGGTCCTCTCTTGAGGGGACCTGATGGTGCAGTGACAAGGGTCTGAGTTGTACCCCAGCTCTTGGTCTTGCCCATGTTAACGGAGTCTTCGCATTCTGATCACCTTTTCCATGTCCAGTCTGATTCAAGGTCATATTCTCTCTGCATCCTTGGGTGCAGTTCTGGATCACATTTTTTCCCCCCTAGACAGGATCCTGCTATGTAGTTCAGACTGTCCTTGAACTCACTGTGTAGCCCAGGCTGGCTTCTTAAGTTGTGGTGATCTTCCTGCCTCAGCTTCCCAAGTGCTGGGGTTACAGGTGTGCACCCCCAGGCCTGTCTGAATCACATTTTATAATGCAATGTTAAAGCACATTGTAAAGCTAAGATTCTTACTGTTGGTAAAATGTTGAAATTACTATAGTAGTGAGAACTGTAACTGGGAGTAGCGGCATCATGCTCTTACTCGATGAGATGTCACACTGAGTGGCTGCATTGCATCTGTTAGGAGTAAATAGTTTCAAATGCAAAGTTAAGCAGATTTTTAAAAAATTGACTTGCATGATTTAGTTTTATGTTTATGTTTAAGCATGTGACTCTTATATATCACCAATGTGAGAAGTCTAGTGAGCACAGGTATTGGAAGAGAGATAACGGAGTGATGAAGATCCTACCTATTAATTTTTCTTGTTTAATTGAAGATGTTTGTATTGTATGCGTTAGTTTTATTTACATGTGTAAGATTTTCTAAAGTGCTGAAAGCCATTGTGATCTTTTTTATGAAAATGAAAGAAAGCATAATCTATTTAGAGAATTGGCCTTATTTAGTAAACGCTCCATGTTAACTCTGTTTTGTAAAAATGTTTTATTTTTGATTAACATGTGCAAACAAGTAATGTTCAATGTGATATTTTAACATGTGCATTCAATATGCAGCAATTAAATCCAGCCTCTCTTTATTCATCTTACCTTGGTGTTATAATGAAAAAAGTGTGTCCCTCATTGTATTGAAAGTTTTAAATCCTTACACAGGAGTCTGAGCACTACCCTTACAATCTGAAGTGTGGATAATCTGGTGAAAACCCTATAACTTCTTTTCCGATCTCCAGTTTTTGAAAATCTTCTAGTTAGTGAGTTGGTTTTGGGTGTCATCATAATGCTGATTTTATCTTGCCATTTTGGTTTGAGAAGGAGAAGGGGTCTGAGGTTTGAAGAAAAAGCAAAACTGAGAATCTGTTTGCTTTCTTCTCAAGTTCTTCTGTGCTTCATTCATTGTGTGTGATAGTTGAATGAAACCACAATTATAGTCCATAAATTGGTTTTGAAGTCCTTAACACCAGAGAATAAGAGAATGGAGCTCTAGGATGGACCTATATGGAGAAGGAGCTGAACTGTGCGTGTTGATTTTGGACGCTGGAATATATTTATGCTGATTCTTGAGAAATTGGTGTGCACCACACAGGCCATGCTTGTCTTTGGTGTCAGAGTTTTTAGTTTTTATCGAATACTTTTAGCAAAAGAGGAACGTTAAGCTTAGAGTGAGAGTGTTTCCTCCTGTTGCTTTGAAGATTGGGGTGTAGCACGGCCATGGGAGTGATGGGTGGAGAGAGGAGATGTTGAGTGTTTACTAACATGGAGATGTCAGTAATACAACATGTAGGAAAAATGGCTTACAGAACAGTGGTGCCGGAGAATTCTATTGTGGTCAAAGGCATTTACATATAAAAAAATATCTCAGCATGTCGATGGTGGTTATTTTTAAGCAAAAGGATCACAGGTCATTTTTGTATCTTTAAATAAAGATTACTTGTATTTTGCTTACTTGTATTTTCTATATTTCTACAATGAACCTTTTTTTTAAAAAATATGACAATAAGGTAGAACAGAGAGGTGACTATAATTTCCAGTAACTGGTATATTTTATAAATAAAGAGAAAATTGAAGGCTTCTAACACATGGTAAGGGTGAGCTGGAAACATCATTTAACCTGCTTTGACCAGTATGTATTGGGTACATATTAAAATATCACACTGTGTCTCACAGATATATACAATTATGACTTTTTTAAGACAGAGTTTCATTGTATAGTGTCTATACTAGCCTTGAACTCACCTTGTAGCCCAGGCTGGCCTCAACTTGCTGTCCTCCTGCCTCAGGCTTCTAGGTGTGTGCAACCACACTCCAGGCTTCAGTTGCAAATGTTAATTAAATTTTTTAAAAAAAATTTAAGGAGATGGAAATGTTGACTATCCCGATGTGTTCCTTACACATTATATAGACGTGTTGAATTTCCACCTTGTACCCACTGAGAATGTACAGTTAAAATAATAACACAGTAGATAAAAGTGAAGTAGAAACCCCCTTGAAATGTGTACTTCAGGGTTCAGGTGGAAATTAGAGCACTTGCTTTGTATAGATCCCAATGCACTGTTTGTTCAGTTGAACATGTGTGGCAAGGGCTGCCTTGTGCTGTAGCCAGGGTCACCGAGGTCATTGCATTGCCAGGTCAGGAGCTTTTCACTGAGTTGAGAAGTGGAAGGATAGATAAAAGATGGAGCATTTTTCAGAGAGGTGACTGGCAAATTGGTTTCTTTTATCGTTTGCAGCTTATATATGTTTCATTTCCTTCCATATGGGCACTTGGCATTTGTATTTTCATCCCTCTGCACATGGGAGTTGCATAAAAGTAATTTGATTTTAATAGTGTTTTGTGTTGTTTGAGATTATTTTGAGTGTTCTAGGTAACTATGGCCTGCAATCAAATTCAGATCTGTCTCTATTGGGACAGTTTTATTCCCCTTGCGTTTTGAGTTTGAGATCTTATTATTATTTCAGTGTTGAATAGTTTTATTTTATTTTATCTTTTTTAGACATGGTCTTGTAGACTGGCTTTGAATTCCTGACCACAGTGATCCTCCCTGCATTGGCTTGTGAATCTATAGATGCCCACCGCCATACCCAGGGAATAGTTTTAGACATCAAAATGATAGTTATGCATAGCAAATACCTATGCGGCTGTACATTCTTTATTTTGCCTTTCAGCTGACTTACAATGTCCTTTAGATGTTGAGTGTAACCTAGACTTATGTCCCTTCTCAAAAGGGTGGAGTTCACAAACAACATGGCACTGCTAATCTGAGACTTCTCTTGGATTAGGTAAATCAGACATCGGTGTGTTGAATGTTTAGTGAGTGCCTTGCATTTACCTCATAATCCTGTGCTGCCTCCACCCCTCACAAGGTGCTTTTTTTTTTTTTTTTTTTTTTTTGGCGGCACCAGGGATCGAACTCAGAACTTCGCGCCTGCCGGACAGGCACTTAAGCCATTGAGCCAAACTCCAGGCCCTAGTTTTTTGAGGCAGGGTCACACTATGTAGCTCAGACTGGCCTTGCGCTCGCATTGTAGCCCAAGCTGGCCTCAAATTCACAATGCTCCTCCTACCTCAGCCTTCTGAGTGCTGGGATTAAAGGAGTGCGCCACCATGCCTTGCTCTCACAAGGTGCATTTGATAGTTGAGGCTGTCTTAGAATTGTTGAGTCTGAGGTGCTAGTTTGCATTTGTATATTATGGTGTTTGGGTACTTAGATTCATGATAGTTGTCATGGGATCTCCGACAGTGTCTGTCTTGTTCAGCTGTGTTCAGTCAGGTAGGGAGGGATTTGTTTTGTTCTCCAAGTTAACATCTATACTCTGACTGTTTTCAGGGGCCTTATTCATTTGAGAGTGGCTGCCACTGACAGTCAGATCCATGCTGGGTTTTTTTTTTTTCCTTAACTATAGGAAGAAAGAGAATGTTTTCTGTGGCTTCCTCCTAAGAGTGAGGACATCTCAGTCCCACAGTCCCCCAGAAAGTCTCTTCTTGTGTCCCACAGGTTCGTGGGGTCTTTATTTCTGCTCATTCTTGAACCAGCAGTGGCAAGGAGGCGGTAGAATGACCTTGATTGTTTAGGCTGTTGAGTTGGGCTGAGGTCAGCCGTATGAGGATCCTATAATCTACCATAGAAACATTCATTCACCTTCAGAATGCCCTTGGCTTCATGAAATTGCACATGTTCCCTTTCCCCAGGGAGGCAACCCAAGTAGGTATCTAGGTATAGTGTCATAAGGTTCTCTGGGTGATACACCATTACTTCTGTTATACCTGCAAGGAATTTTTTTTTAATGGTCTGGTGCCTTACGGCTAAATAGGTTATGCTCTTCAAAATGTTCAACCTATAATAGTAAAGAAAGAACAGGCCAATTGCAACAGACCTTCTGTTTGGAGAAGGTGAAAATAAGAAAGCTCAGGAAAGAGCCCCAAGTTGCTGACTTTGGTTGCCAGTCTGCAACATCTGGCTCTGCAGAAGTGTGTCTAGTATGCCACTCTCCTTGGTCATTGCCCTCTAGAGCTGTACCTGGATGAAATGAACACTGGCAGAATTCCTTTTCTTTAGTTCTGTCTTGCATGAGTTTGGGAGTTTGTGATTGGTTGTCTCAGTTTGAATAGCCAGAGTAATGTCAGCTGAGCTGGGAGTTTCTTAGACAAAACTGTTCCCATGAAATATGAGGTTCTGGGTTTGTTTGCTTCTATCTTATTCCAGCCAGTGATCTTACCTAGTTCTGGGAGGTTCTGAGTTTTAACGTCAGGTCCGTCTGCTCATCTCCATTGATTCTGCATGGAGGCAACTTTAAGTAGTGTGGGAGGAAGAGGCTGATTGATGGTTTAGGTCCAAGGGACAACAAGGGAAGTTTAAGTCACTTTGATTTTGCTGTGGCATTTTGAGAATGATGATCATCTTTCCCAGACTGCAGCTGTGGGATTCACAGGACACTCTACCTTTCCCTTCACCAACAAGTCAAAGCTTAAAGTGGTTTTTAAATTGTGGCAAAATATACATTGTATTTAATGTCATAGCACATATGTGTACAGTTCAGTGGCACTGAGTATATTCACACTGTTATAAAGCCATCACATCACGTCTATCCACAGAACTGTTAATGTTGCAAAACCAAGCACCCTACTCATTAACCAGCAATTCCCTATTTCCCATTTATTTTTATTTGTAGAATCTCTTCTGTTTGATGGAAAATCAGTGGTGGGTTTCTTTCTTGATTGCAAGCAACAGCAACTGATTCTAGTCAGTTGAAACAGAATGCGAATTGGTTGAAGGAACTTTTGAAGCATAGAAATACCTGTAAAGAAAGCCAAGGAGCCAGACTTGGGAGCAGTCAGGGACCAAAACAGCTGGGATTGCAGAATCACAATGGGTAACATATTTTATTTTTACTTGAAACTCAGCTCAGAAGTCACTTTTCAAAGTCCCTTTCTCTCCATCAGTCCACATACCCCAGACTCAACAGCACCTTCTTGGCCAGTCATTTCTACTACTTTAATAATCACATCCAAAGGTCATTGTAGCAATTAATTCCTTTTTTATGTGCCTGTCTTAAATAGATGAGACGTCTCCTCAGAGTAATGGCTCCGTCCTATGAATGTGTCTCCTACCCTAAGCACAGTGTCAGACCCACTGAGTGCTTGCTCCAAAGAGATTAGACCTTCTCATGAGATCATTTGGTCAGGAAAAACATGCTCTTTTAAAAGAGGTTTTTGAATTCTAATCTGTTCTGTAATTGTAAGTTTCCTTTCCTGTTTTCTTGTTTGTGCTTTTAGTTTGAATTTTATTAATTATTTTTCTGTAGGTTTTTTTTGTTTTTTTGTTTTTTGCTTGTGGTCCTGGGGATTGAACCTAGATGCCAGGCAACTCTACCACCAAACTACGATCCCAATGCTTTCTGCAAAATTCTAAGTGAAAAAACTTTCCACCTCTTCAGTCCCAGGAGAGGTAATTATGTTCAATAAAAGGGCACAGGTTCACTCTGTGTGTGTGTGTGTGTGTGTGTGTGTGTGTATGGTGGGGATTGAATTCAAGGCCTTCTCAGTGAGCTACATTCCCACCCCTTTAAAAAAATAGTTTTGTTTCAAGCTTGGGTCTAAGTTGTTAAATTACCCAGGCTGGGCCTGAATTTGTAACCCTCCTGCCTTGGATTCCTAAAGTGCTGGGATTACAGGTGTGCACCACCACACCCAGTTACAGATTCACTTTTGATTGTTTTGATTTATACAGTTTTCCCATCCTCATTCTTAAAAGGGCAATAAGGTTGTTGAAATGGTGATTGCCAATACCAGATCATTTTCTTAGAACTGACTTTTCCTTTCTGACTCCAGGATTCATGCTCCCTAGCCAAGAAAGGTGATGTTCTTGTTGTCTCCAGGTTGAGCCATCACTAGGAACACAGTAGGAAACCGAGTCTCTCCTTCTTATAATGACAAGTATTTTGAATTTGGGATCTGCTAGTCTACCTCAGAGTTGTCCGTAGAATTGGACACAGAATCATCTATGTGCTAGATACTAATGAAGTGATGTTATAGGAACAAACTCATGTGCTTATATTCACGAAAATTGCTGAGAGTAGATTTTTAAGTATTCTTAACCACAAAAAAGTGAGGTAAAATATACATTAATTGGCTTGGTTTTACCATTCTGCAACGTATACATATTTCAAAAGTGTACATGGTATTGTTTTTGCCAATTAAAAATACAGAAAATGAACATAAATGTTCACAGCAGTACTGTGAGGTAGATACTGTTATCTCCATTTTATAGACGTGGAAGCTGAGGCATGAAGAGATTACTTTGCCCAGGGTTACAGTACTAGTAAGTGGCAGGGCCAGGAGTAGAACAAGAACAACCTGGCTATTGGCACCACGAGTGGAACTGTTGTACTGTGGGTGTCGGAGAGTTTCTCTGGTGCGGGGATTGGACCAGGAGGGGAGGGCACTGCTGACTGTGAAGTCAGAGCGGCTGGACGTGAACATTTTATGGGCCTTAACAAGGAACGGAGACTGTATTGCTTGAGGCTCTTTAGAAACTTGTAAAGACTTTGACTTTTCTAAAGCTCACAGTGGGGACTCGGGATGTAGACCAGTGGTAGAGCATGTGCTTCAGCGTGTGGGAGGACCAGGTAGGTTATATAAATCAGTGAAGCTTGCATGCAGCCCTGGGGAGAATAGATTTGAGTTGGGACAGCCCTGCAAGGTCATGGAGGTGTGCTGGTAGATTTGGCGGTGTTGATAGTGGAAATGGAAAAGGGGTAAGGGCTGGAGGTACTTTGTATTTTGGAGGAATATCTCATTGTCTGTAGTTACTGCTTGATTAGGTGAGGAAAAAAGAGGCACTTAGAATAATCTGCCAGTCTTGTTGCTTCAGAAGATTATATGGCTAGCCAGAGGGAAGACGTCTATGTTTATTAAATACCTACTGCAGTGGCTGTAAACTGGGGCTCTTTTACCTTCTTCCTTCTCCCTCAGAGAACATTTGACAGTGCTTGCAGGTGCAAGGGACATCTTGTGGGTGGAGGCCAGGGTTACAGTTGAACATCTTATAGATCACTGGACAGGCCCCATAACAATCCTCCTGCACACCTGCCAAGAGAGCTGACATTGAGAAACCCCCCAGTAATACATTTGGTTTTGCGTGGCTACTTAATTAATCCATAAACTGATCATTGAGAGCATGCTTTTTTTCCTGTTTTTTTCTGATCAGAAAACTGAGAACAAATCAGTTGGCCAGTGCTGTATAGTCAGTAAGCACTGGAAGTGAACTTTGAACTCAGATCTTTGTATATCAAAAGTGCAGAGTCAGGTGCATGCCTTTTCGACTTCTCCCTGCTGCTTCATTCCTCATAGTGATGCAAAGGAAGGAACATGCTAGGTTGTGAAGTACGTTTTAGTAGTGGTGGCTCCAGACTAGAGGTGACAGGAAGCAAGGGGAGTATTTTTAGTAAGCTGTGCAGTGGATCGAATTTTATAATCTTAAAGGACTTGACCGCGGGTAGTTCAAAGAACTATCATTGAGATTATATAAATACAGGAACATTTGCCATCTTTTTTTTATGCTACTATGATTAAGATAAAATGTAAAAATTATAGTTTAAAGCCTTACTGTTCCCCAGTGGATGGAAAATTCTACAAGCACCCACATTGATTATTATCTTTTGTGGAAGGGATGAGATGAAAAATGGAACTTGAAAAATTATATGAGACTCATCTGTATTTTGAAGTAGTTGAGATATTAAAAATACTTTGATTTGACAGAGGTGAGGAACCCTTTTGAGAATCAGTTTGAGTTCAGTCTAGACCTTAATGAGTATCATCCAGTTTCCAGGAAGAATTTGGGTATAGGAAGCACCCTTCTTTGGTGACTCTTCATTATTGGTATTTCTAAAGTTATATCTTTTATCTTTAAAACTTGGTCTTTGGGTTGTGCTCTGAATGAAACTGGGGCTGACACAGTTGCTTTTGTGGGAGTGATTTCTCTGTGTAAAAGAAACAAAAGTCTTTCTGTTGGTTCCATGTCTCATTTTTTGCCTGGGGCATTCAGGCTGTTGAGACCAGAACAGTGAGCATAAAGTTTGACTACTGCACCTGCAAAGGCTGTTGTCCTGAAAGGTACTAGAACACCACAGACTCGGCAGTGATTCTTTGGGGGAAAGTCATTTGCTATACTTTCCAGTCTGCTGGAAGATAAGCACTTAGAAGGGTGTGGGGTAGGGATGGAGTCATGGAGTTTGGTAAACAAACACAGCCCCAAACCATATGGTAGGAGAGACCAATGTAGAGTTCATTTTTCAATTGCGGCACAAATTAAAACAAAATGAGATGAAAAGCTCAAAGTAGCTAAGCAGTAGAGTGTCTGCCTTGCATGCTTGAGGCCCCGGGTTTGATTCTCAGGAACACACACACACTGTTTTGTTGTATTTTCAAATGCAAAATAGAGAAAAAAAGAGTTTAAAACTGCTCAGTTTTAAAACATCTCTAGTGGCTGTCCTGGATTATGGTGTGGTATTAAACTAAGCAGTTTCTTCAGGTTCTTTGTTAGATTCACATGTATAATGTGAAAGCTGTGCTGGGACATTTTGCCGTATTGAAGGGTGGTTAAATTAAAGGGACATGTCTTAAACTTAATTGAAGAATAGCTATAAAAATAACATGGTTTATGTGTTATTATCAATATTACTCAATGGTGAACTAAAGGTGTGTATGTTTTATCCCCCAACTCCAAAATGTCCCACTGAGGAATATCTTGTTCTAACACTACTTTTCCTTGGGAAGAACAATTAGTCATATGTTTCTCTTCTTGCAGTGGGAAGACAGCAGGCAACGTGGTATAGTACAATATGTTTTTAAGCATAACTAAGGTAGATCCCTTTAGAGAGAGAACATCATTGCCATCACTAAAGGTACCATAACCAATTAATTTACAAATTTGTTAAGAAATCTAATTCTCAAATGAATGCAATCCACATTAACAGATTGATTTTTATATGACACGTGATAATGTTTTGCTGAAGGTACAGTATCATCTGTGCTTAAAAAGTTTTGGCTCTTAGGACGAGTTTTTCTTTCCTCCACTGTCATGTGGTAAGTGATGGTAACTTACTGTTTTCTTTTATTTCTTTTGTTCAGAGCTCTGTTGTACTCTGTGATAGAGCATAAAGACATCATTGACTCAATGTCATATAAGCTGGAGCCACAGCGGAACTGCTGTTGTTCTCTTTTCCATGACTTCAAGGGTTGACTGGAGCCCAGAAGTCCCAGGGAATACTAAGTTACATACTGTGGTCATGTTTACACACATAAGTTATGGGGAGTACTAAGTTACATACAGTGATCATGTTTATGCACATAAGTCACGGGGAGTACTAAGTTACATACTGTGGTCATGTTTACACAGATGGTCTCTGCCCTACCATGATTTGACTCACTCTCTTTTGACTTTATGCTAGTGTGACAGTCATACCCATACAACCATTGTCTGTTTTATTTTCTGTATTCAGTAAAATGTGTGAGATATTGACACTGTTATGACTATGCTTTATGTGAGATGATTTTGCCCAACTCTAGGCTAAGGAAAGTGTTCTGAGCGTGTTTGAGGTAGGTAGGCTAATAAGCTATGATGTCTGGTAGGTTAAGTGTACTAAATGCATTTTTGAGTTGTGACATTTTCAGCCAGTGGTAGATTTTACTTGGATGTAACTTGTATTTTGAGAAACACCTATATTAAAGTCATCATTGCCTGAGACTTGCTGTGTCAGAGGTAGTCTTTGCTCTCAATGAAGTCATATCCTACAGCGATGGAATTGTTATGGGCAGTAAAGCCTCTTTGGATGGCTGATACACCATTATACAGCTGTGGTTTGTCAGATTATGGATGATTGCAGGCAGTACCTCCTGGTAACTTGCATCCATTGAAATTGTCAGTGAGATCTAAGACATCTTGTGCATCTGTTATTTGAGTTTGCATAGAGCTTGTCTTAATTTTAAAGATAGTTTGGTACTTAAAATTCCCCTGCTAACCAAAAAGGAGAACTACAGGTCAATCTCCCTAATGAACATAGATGCAAAAATTCTCAATAAAATACTGGCAAACAGAATGCAGCAAATCATCAAGAAGATTGTATACCATGACCAAGTGGGATTCATCTCAGGAATGCAGGGATGGTTCAATATATGCAAATCAATAAATGTAATACACCATATCAGTAGAGCCAAAGACAAG
>RJWM01022579.1:0-33435 GCA_004363535.1 Dasyprocta punctata
GGGGATACATTTTCATTGGTTGGCGTCACGAGTGACTAGGCATACATCATCTCAGGCGGGGTTACAGCTAACACAGAAGCAGGATATGGGCGCCATCTTGGCTCACTCGAAGGGCGGGGTAATTTTAGCCAGGCTTCAAACTCTACATACAGGCCGCTAGTCTCAGAGCACAGCATAACCCCGAGGATGGCTCCTCACACTATACTTGACTGCTATCTTGGCCTTCTCAGCCTCTTTCTTAGTTTCCTTATCTGCCAGATAAGCATGATGAACTAGACCTGAATTGTCAACACAACATCAGCCATGGGTGCTAGATAACTGAAGTTAAATTAAATTAAAATTTTAGTTCCTCAATCACACCAGCTACATTTCAATTGGTTACATGAAGCTAATAGCTACTGAGGACGACTTCATTGCAAAAGGTGGTATTGAAAAGTGCTAGGCTAGGTCATTTGTGAAGGTCTACCAACTCTAACTTCTGTTGAAAATTAACCATTAATTGTTTCATATGTGCCTTGTTTTCATTCTATTTTGTTTTGTTTTCTTTTTATTTTGTTTTTTGAGGCAAGGCCTCACTATGTAGTTCAGGTTGGCGTTGAACTCTACTCTTCGTGAAGCTTCTAACTCGGCCCTTATGGATAAAGAAGGAAATAAGAAATACCATTTCCCTTTAAAAGTGTCATTTAGCCAGATAAGCTTGATCAAGTTTAATGACCCTAAGACATTCTGCGAACTTTCTACGAGAGAAAGAAGGAGTTTTCTCTATGCAGGAAAATCTTACGGAAGTTTGGAGTGGTCAAAAGAAAGTAAAGCAATTCCCATCATCTCTAATAACAAACAAACAAGTAAACAAGCACACAAAAACCACAAGGTTGGTAAGAGAATGTGTGTTTATTCACATACCCAGTGGGTTAGTCCAAATCCTGTCATATGTGGACTGTGACTTTGAACTTCGAGAACATTTAAAAATTTCAGTGGCTATGACTATAAGACTACAACAGGATAGTCTACTTCCTCACTCCAAAGACTTAAATAAATAAGGTTTTAGGGATTGCATATGACAGCACCCACCCTGGTGAGTCTAAGGGGGAAAATGAGACGGATAGGTATTGGATGATACTGGAGCAGCCTGTGGAACTCAAGGACAAGATAAATTCAAGGTGTTCTTCTTTAGAAAGTTGCCATCCATGTGACTCACCTCTAAAAATCTCTCAGGTACAAATTTTAAATTCCAAAGTAAGAAATTGACACAGTTTAGTTGGGCCATGCATTTGCCTCGTACCAACCAGCTTGGGCCAGGGTTATGTGGGGCAGCCCCTCTGTGCAAGTCAGACAATGATTCCAAGGCATCAAGTACTATCCAGCCTTGGGAAACAGCTCCATCTTACTCTGAGCAACATATTTTAAATTCAGTTCTCTTTAGTAAACCATTTTATCAGTTTAAATATAAATAGGATGGGGTAAATTCCCACTTTAAAAAGCAAAAAGTGTATTTTGGTTGCAAATGTTATTTAGGAAAAGATTAATACAAGCTCTCCAGAGTTCCAGATGGCGGAGTTCCTCATGTCCCTCGAATTCAAATGCCAGCTAGTCACATATGGCCAGCAGAACAATCTTCCCAAAGGCCACTAGAGCGTGAGTACCAACACTTCTACACCACTGTTCAGCATCCTGACAGTGTGATGTCTGTCTTTGGCTATATTTTTATGGTACAAAGTTTAGGAACAGGAAAGTCTAGCAGCAAGAATTCAACTTCAGCCTTTCCTCTGCATCCAGGTAACAATACAATCCTTCCTCAAAATTTTGCAGGAGCTGGGCATGGTGACACATGTCTATAATCCCCACACTCAGGAGGCTGAGGCAGGAGGATCGCTGTGAGTTCAAGATCATTTACATAGTTCAAGACTGTGCTACATAGTGAGATTAAGGCCAGCCTGAACTGCATAATGAGACCCTGTTTCAAAACAACTTTGCAGGAGTAGTTGTTGTCTGGGGTCTGCTGATATTATAACAAAGTGGTCTGGGACTCTACGTGCTCCTCAGTCATTATCATCAGGTCAAATGACATTGTGTTTGGCAGCTTACTGTTGCTGTAACAAAACATCTGAGATAAAAAACTTATAAAGTGGGAAGATTTATTTTGTCTCATGGTTTCAAAGGCTCCACTCGACAGTTGGTCGGCTCCATTGCTTTGGGGCCTGCAGTAAGGCGGGACATCAGGGTGGACACACGTGGCAGAAGAGCTGCTTGCCTCATGGCAGCCAGGACACAAAGGAGAGGAGAACAGACAGTGTCCTGATATGCCTTCAAGAGCCTGTCTCTAGTGTCCTTACTTCCTTCTACTCGGTCCCACTCTTAAAGATGTCACCTCCTCCTCAAATTTCACAGGGTGTGGACCAAGTCTAACACACAGACCTTAGGAGGACACTCCAAATTCAAACTGAAAGACACATCTCATCCATATATTTTCTACCCCTTTCAAATATGAGTTATTATTGTGATCAAGAAAATCACAGCTGGCATGGTGGTGCATGTCTGTAGTCCCAGCACTCGAAAGGCTGAGATGAGACAGGAGGATCACAAGTTTGAGTCCCACCTGGGACACTCAGAGAGATCCTGTGTCAAACAAAAATGGGCTGGAGGTGTAACAGTGTGGTAGACCACACCTGAGTTCAATCCCAGACCTGCAAGAAGAAAACATGAAAGAAAACCATTCCTGACCTTACGATAGCTCTCTATAAAGACATACTTCCTCAGTTAAAAAATAAAGTAACTGTTACATCTGGGGTTCTCCTTAAGAGTAAATGTTAAGAAGGCATCACTAAAATGTGGTGTGACAGGTAAGAGTGGAAAATAACAGCAAATGTCCTATCATCAGCTAGACAAACAGAACTGAGGACACAAACAGAACTGAGACACATATGATTTTCTTGTCAGCCCCTGGCTGCAGCTTTAGTAAGGTGGAATTTGAAGCTAACTCCACAACCATTCTTCATTTTAATTGCACTTAGTGATATACACAGTTAGGTCACATAAAAGCAAATTAATGGCTTATTAGCTAAACATAAGAGTTTAACTTTATTAATCAATATTAATGTTAATAAACTTAATAAAGTTGAGCTCAAATTAAACTTAATAGGTCAAGAAAAGGTGGCTCGTGCCCAGAATCTAGGGAGATCACTATAGTCTACCATTCGTCCAATGAATATGCCCTCGTAATTGTTTAGTGCCACTTCAATATTCATTTTCCTTCTTTTTGTCCTTTGTTACCTCTCTTTATCTCTCTCCACTTAGCACATAAGAAGTGCTTGATAAATAGTCTCTTCTGTAAGTTTATACTTCCCTAGGGAAACTAAAACACGTGGCCTGAGCCATGGCGGGATGGAACAGGCTGGATGGTTCTTCCTTCCCACGCTGCCTGACCCTGCTCCTGGGCTCTGTGGGTCAGGACGCCTCTGCTGCAAACCACGCCCTTCTCACCGCCCTCCCACACCCTCCCTCCTGCCCACTTGACGCTGCCTTCCTCCCCTCCCTCACAGCAATGCTTCTCTGAATCCAGCTATGGAAAACACTGAAACCAGTGACTCATCTCCCTTTATAAAAATTTAATACACAAGAAGCGAAGAAAATCTAACACATCAAGTTGACCACTTCCTTTCAGATTTAACCAGACATAAAGGAGATTATTAAATTCCCAAAGAATTAGAGGCTCAAATTGGTCTAGGATGCAGTATTTAGCTCTAAAGGTGAATTTCAGCTTTGCTTTCCCTTTTTCTGAATGTGTTGTTTCCCACATGGTGAGCAATGCTGATTTAAAATCTGATTTTGCTAAGTCATTTTTTTCCCTAGCAGATCTTCAAAGGCTAGATTCGAATTTTGCCTAAATGCCCCGGATTGCTGAGCCACAAAGCTGGTACAGCGTGAAAGCTGTTTCTCAGACAAATGATCATGCAGAGCGATGTTTTATTGTCACTGTCTGGAGCCTGGGTGGCAGAACAAAGAGTCTGAGATGGTGGTGGAAGCTTTGCCAGCCACAACACCGGCACCTAGACTGTGCTGTTCTGCAGCACACCATGTTCTCAGGGGATATCACAATTACATTTCAGGAACAACTCAAGGTGCCAACAGCAGCAGGACCAACTCTTTTCCTTGTTTCCTAACCCATAGCCTTGCAGTATTGTCAAAGCCTTCCTCTCCCTTTGTGCTTTAGAAATGAAATTATAGCCTGACGTCATCATGGTGATTACCTGGCCAAAATGGACTTATGCTAGATAGACTGGTAAACGTGAACCTTTTGTTGTCAGTCAGTTATAATTGTAATCACCACTCGTACCTCCCCTCCCAGCATCCTCAATAAAAAGATGCAGACTATAAGATTGATTGATAAATGATAGAGTAATAGGTAGATGGACACATAGGCAGATGGGTAGATAGATGGATAGATGATTTGTTTTCTCTCTATTTCTTTACAATTCACATTAATAAGACTCTAGTCTCCTGGGACCTCCAGAATCCAAGTGAATAGCTAAAAAAAAATCTAGAAGCACTACTCAGAGCCAGGCAGAGCTAAATGTATGCAGCACCACCATTTCCCACCAAAGAAAAGATACAACAAATTCAGAAACATTCAGGGGGAAAATTAAAGGGTTTTAATTTTCTTCCCCCTAGGTTTGCATTTTTAAGGGCTCGATATTTTATGTCTAAAATATCCTGCCTGTTCAACTGAAATTAAGTCGCCAGGACAATGACTAGAGTCTGCATGGTTGTTAGAGCATATCAGAGTAAATACTAACGAGGACAGTCAGCTCACCTTATTTATACGTAGGGCACCGCAACTCTCCTGCCCCCTGGAGCACATTTGCTGTCTCTCATGCTGCCTAGAGTGCGAACACACATTCACTCTATCTTCTAACATGGTTGACGGCATTGGTGAGGGGGATGTGGGGAAAGATAGACAGCAAAAGACCAGAGGAAAGGCAGAGAAAGATGCATGGCCAAACACGTTTTCTGGGCTTCAGCTAGGAGAAAGATTCTGCCTAACCATGTTCTCCCTAACTCAGGCTTCAAGGTGTCCAGGCAGGTGTACAGCTGTGACAGCCTCAGTACTATGCCACTTCAAGTGCTTCCCACTCTTGTTCTTGTTCACCCAGGAAGAAGAAAATCCTGCCAAACATTAAGAAAGATTAATGAGTACTGTACTTTCAAAAATCCTGAAATGTACTTCCATCTTGCTCCTCTTACCACCCTCTGTCCAGGCGCAGGAGGAAAACTCATTGGAGAACTTTAACAGCCCCCACAGGAAACGCCATTTAAAGCCCTGGTGGAAGACAGTCATGTCGCTAATTAACATACCCTAGGCTGCATTTGTATTTGCACTAAATGGATTTTAGGATATAAACTCTTTTTTTTGTTGTTGTTAATACTTTAATATATTCTCAGCTTAGAAACCTGAGTACTATGTGACGGTCAGTAATAAATGTAAGGGAGAGGGATTTCTTTCCCTAGTGGTGACTTTCTCTTCTACTCGGGTAGCAATCTGTTCAACTTGGTGGTCACACCTGTCTTAATCATTCACACTATTTCCTGTTAAATATATGCAAGCAGGAAGACGTTTTTGTGTTTGCTGTTAAATGTAAATAGAGTATATGATCATTCTGGATCATTATTATCAACATAATTACTACTCTAGAGAACAATAATTATTCATCTATATTGTGTAGCTAGATAGTCAAGGAATACAGAGATGGAATATAGAAAAGTAAAGAGTGCTTGTATTTCATGAAAGTTGTAATTAATATTAAAAATTAACTAATTTGCTGGCCATGGTGGCACATACCTGTAATACCAGCACTCAGGAGGCTGAGGCAGGAGGATCACCACAAGTTCAAGGCCAGCCTAGACTACATAGTGAACTCAAGGTCAGCTTGAACTACATAGCCAGACCCTGTCACAAAAAAACAATGAATAAATAAAAACTAATTTACATAGAGGAACAACATTATATAGGATATATTAGCTTAGCGGTTTCAGGAAAATAGAAAAAATCTTTTGTAGTGCATCGATCACTGGAATTTCACAATTAGAAGTAATCTATATTTTACAGGCTATATTTTAACATCTATAGTTAAAATACAATATCTTTAGAAAAGGAAGTGCATTGACTTCTAGAGTTAATAAGCATGTGTCTATGTATGTGTATTTACTTTGTAAAAGAGAGATGACATACTGAAATCTGTACTCCTTCTTTTTTTCCTCTTTATATTCTTTCATATGATATTGCCGCTTATAAACCAGAAGATCCTATTTGCCTTAGGGAGAATTAGAATTACTACAGAAATGGAGAAAGAAAGATTTTGACTTCCAGAATATGAATTTTTTTTCTTTTTGGTGGTGGTACTGGGGATTGAACCCAGGGCCTTAACACTAAGCTACATATCTACCCTATTTTTATTATTTTTATTTGAGACAGGATCTCAGTAAGTCTTTAAATTGCCCAGACTAGGCTCAAACTTGCAATCCTACTGTCTCAGCCTCCCAGAATATTTGGATTACAATCATGTGCACCATACCTGGCTTCAGAAGAAGATTTAAAAACCTACAGAAATATAATAGTCTTGAAAATTGGTAAGTTTGACAGAGAAAAAGGATTTCTAAATCTGAAAATACTTTCTTTACAGCTGTCAATTATTTCAAACTGGGAAACTTTAAATGTACAAAAATGTACTTGAAGCCAAGGAATTGCAGGTCAGGAGACACAGATTCAGATTCTGAATCAATGTTGTGAAGAAAACAGGAAAGCTGGAGCTTAAATTCACATGGCTATGAGATAGAAGATAAAAAAAGAATGTATAAGGGCTGGGAGTTTGGCTCAGTGGCTTAAGCGCCTGGCTCAGTGGCTGAAGCGCCTGCCTGGCAGGCACAAGATTGTGAGTTCAATCCCCGGTGCCACCAAAAAAAAAAATTGATTTCAAAAAAGAATGCATATGCTTAGTATTAATGTTCATAAAACAAGAGTCAGCTTATGCATCTTCAGTCTCTGTGTGTGATGTAATTACCTGGTCTTTCCATGTCTGTAATCCCAGCTACTCAGGAGGCTGAGGCATTCAGATAGCAAATTTGGGCCAAGTCTGGCCATCTGTATCTGGTCTTTCCAAGCCTGCAGTGGGGGTGACTGAAATTCACATTCCTAGGTAGAAGCTTGAGATATGCCTCAGTCCTGCTGCTTTTGTAGCCTCCCTCCTACATATTTAAAGCTCTATGAGTATTGCTTTCATTGTGATTTTCTTTTATTTCACACATATCACAAGATAAACTAGCATGGTCAATCATAAATTTATTCTAAATCATTGGCAGGAAGAATTTAGGTTGTTTAAACCAGAAAGAAAAGTTTACACTTCAAGTGCTGTTTTGTGGTTATGTAGTTACAATGGAGTTGTGAGAATTAATGAGACAATGGGCCTGAAGCATTCAGCACAGTGCCCAGCATGTGATAAACACGATCATGGTTATACACGTTACTGTACTTCCCCGCCATACAGCATGGTAAGTATCATCCCTCTACTTGTCTGTTCCACTCCCACTAGATTATAATTGGATTGATGTTATCCATTGCTTCATTCTCAGCTCCTACTGCAAGCTTGCTGCTCAGTAAATGTTTGTTGAATGTGTGAGCCTCACTGGTTTCAGAATCAAATTCATTTTCTTGGTTGATACTTTGTTATATTCCCAGCTTGGCAGCCTGAGCAGCATGTGACAGATCAGTCATACTAAACAAAGAAGATTCACTGTAAGAGAGGGCACACTGTCCTTGCTCTTTGCTACCCATTAACATGACACCATCATCTCAAACACCAGTCTTTTGTTGGATATATATATTCTGAAATTAATCATTGAAGTTTTAGGTTTAAGGTTTTGGTTTCTCTTTCTTCCTCTTCCTCTTCTTCTTCTTCTTCCTCCTCTTCTTCTTCTTCTTCTTCTTCTTCTTCTTCTTCTTCTTCTTCTTCTTCTTCTTCTTCTTCTTCTTCTTCTTCCTCTTCTTCTCCTTCTCCTTCTTCTTCTTCTTCCCCATCTTCTTTCTTCTTGAGATGATAAAATAATAAGACAAGAAATATGTGGATTCTCTGTCCTTTGAGATTGAATGACATCTGAATGTGTTAGACATTCCCTTACCTGAAGACAGACATGGGCCAAATTATCTCTGAAAGTACCTTCAAGCTCTCTTACCTTATGATTATATTATCCAGTTAATATTTTTCCCATAACTTGTTCTTAGCAACTGCCTAGTACCATTACCATCTCTTCCTTATCATGAAATGATATGACACTAATCAAATACCAGAAACCGATTCTGCCTGTTTTACCAACATCACCCTGAAGACTTATTCAGATCCCCTCTTAATTGTTCTTGAACTAACCAAAGACCATCCTAGGGTTTTAAACTAATATCTGTCATACGCTCAGTACTTGAGAAAATTCTACCTGGAGTTTCAGATACTTCATTTGACAGGCCTTAAATTCCTCTGGGTCCTTCTTTTGTAACATCCAAACTATGTGATGTTTTGTTGTTATGACCAAAATCTATTTCTCACTGTAAGGACTGAATCAAGAATCTGGGGGTCATCACATTCCAAAATGTCTGAAAGTGCCCCAAACTAGTTGAAAGCCAACTTTCCTCACTAGCATAGAATGAGGTCACTGAAACTTCAAGGACAGAGCAGGAAGAGAATCCTTAGGGCAGGAGGATCAGGATGACCTGGCAGCTCATTTCCTTTCCACCCCCAATCTCTTCACCCTATGAAAGAGACATTAGAACTAATTCTGCAAAGGCAACTTACTGAGACAATAAACTTGATAGCTTTATAAAATAACTGACTTGTCACTAGGGAGAATTAGAATCCCTGTGAATCCTTGTCATCTTTGAGCCAAAGGTAGCTCTTTTACTGTTCACTTTTATCTCCACTGGGAATGAGTCTCTATGCTTTATGAATCAAGTGAACACCACATGGTGATAGTAGCAACAACTGCCACTATTGGTACATGATACATCCCAGGTCCACAACGAGTAGTGCCATGCACAGCATGGTCCTCCTAATGGCAGCCCCGGAGCTGTGAGATGCTGCAGACTGGCCAATCACAAATTCTTGGAACCACACAAGGTGGTATCATTGTTCTTATTTACAAATAAGAAAAAAGTTCATCAAAGTAACTAAATTTCTTAAGGTCGCACAAGTAGTAAAGAACAGAAGTGGATTTAAAACTTAGGTCTGATAACAAAAGGACCTCCTTTTGTCAGGAATTCTACTCTCTGCTGTGGGATTCAAAAAATCAGCCAGTAGTCATGCATGGTGGCACACATCTATGATTCTAGCATTCAGGAGGCTGAAGCAGGAGGATTGCAATGCGTTGAGGCCAGCCTGAACCACACAGTGAATTGAAGGCCAGTCTGAACCACAGAGCAAGACAGTGCCTCAAAAAACCTAAAAAAAAAAAAAAAAAAAATCAGCAAGTGGCCTGGTTTTTAACAACCCTGCAACTGGAAAGAACAAGACAGATTCATGTAAAATTAAACAGCAATGAAATATTGAAACAATGGTTCAAGTCAAAAGAGAAAATGTGTTACAAGGCAAAACAGGATTAACCACTAAATGGACTATCAAGCAATAACTGGTATAAACATCTAGAGGAACGGGATCTATGAATATTTACAAGGTTTGATAAACTTAGTCCAAGTACTAGGCATCTCTAAATAACTAAAACTGGAGGCAGAACAAAGGCCAATAATAAGAAAAATATATGACCTTCTTTCTACTGAAAAAGACCTTAAGGAAAAGAACCCAGCTGGTACTTGTGAGGAAGGAAGAAGACAAAGGCTCCATAGCAAAAATTTCAAAACTTTATGGAATAATTTGATGTGGTTTTTAAAGGAAGCTTTTGTTACAGTTGGGTGTGGTAGTGCACACCCGTAATCCCAGCACTTAGGAACCAGAGGCAGGAGGATCATGGGAAGTTCCAGGACAGAGTGGGCTCACAGTGAGTTTTTTCCAGTCATACCTCGTATAGTTCCAACTACTCTAGAGGTTGAGATGGAATGACCTAGGAGTCCACAGCCATGCTAGGTGATATAGCAAGACTCAGTCTCGGGAAAGAAAATAAAGATGAAAAAGGAAAAAAGGAGGAGGAGAAAGAAAAGGAGAAGAGGAAGAAGAGGAAAAAGAAGAAATTGTATATCAAGAGCTTAATGTCTGAACTATAACATATGCTCAATAAATTTATGCCTGTACATGTCATTTATTCAAAAATATTACATTGAATGTGTATTGATAGAAATAAAGAGAATATAGTGCTTACCCTCATAAATATTATATTTTAGTCTCAGTGCCTCTACAGTTTTTATTGTGAAGTTCATTATTACAACTTTCTGACCTTCATTCTTAGTATACACGTATTAAGACACTAAATTATAAAACATATGCACACACTTCTGTACTAAAATTTATGTACTTTATGAAACACACTGTTAAATCTTTGTCGCTGTAATTGAATACCTAAGAAAAATAACTTAGAGGAGGAAATGTTTATCTTGGTGCATGGTTTCAGAGGCTTTAGTCCATGGTTGGCTGACTCCATTGCTTTAGGTCTGTGGTGAAGCAGAAATACCATGACAGAAGTACACCTGGCAGCTGGGAGGCAGAGAGAGGGAAAGAGCCTGAGAAAAGTGCACCCTTCAAAGGCACATTCCCATCGACTTACTTCCTCCAACTAGGCCCCACCTTCTGATAGACCATTCAGCTATGAACTCATTGATGCATTAATCTACTTATGATATTAACACCCTCAGGTTCCAGCCACCTCTCTAGTCATCTCTTAATCCAATCAAGATTAACCACCACAAGAAATAAATGACTGCAAAAGAATAATTAAGATATCAACAAATTATCTTGCATACCCCTTGGAATATACACACCATACTTTGGAGATCCTTGTTTTATTTTTTATTTATTTATTTTTTTTTTTGCGGCACCGGGGATTGAACCCACAACCTCGTGCCTGCCAGGGCAGGCGCTCAAGGCACTGAGCCAAACTCCCGGCCCTAGTTTTTTGAGGCAGGGTCGCACTAAGTAGCTCAGGCCGGCCTTGCACTGGTGTTGTAGCCCACGCTGGCCTTGAACTCACAACGCTCCGCCTACCTCAGCCTCCCGAGTGCTGGGATTAAAGGCGTGCGCCACCACGCCTGGCTAGAGATCCTTGTTTTAGATCAAAAACCATTTGTAAAAACTTTTCTATAAAGGGCCATATAGCAAAAATTTATTTAAACTTTTGTAGATCACAGAAAGCCTCTGCAGCAAGTTCCTTGCTTTAAATAAAACATTCAAACAACTCTTTAGAAACATAAAACAATACGTAGTGCTCCAGGGCTATACAAATGTCAGGCTGCAGCTATAGGTTGCTCATCCTTGTTTTAGATTGTAAATTATGCTGGAATAAATTATTCCCGACTGTTATAGTAAATACACAAATGCTATAGCAAGTCTTGAATGAAATAAATAGTTTAATGCAAATGAAGAGTCAAAGAAAGGAGACCAACTTCAGCTAACGTCTTTAGCAAAGTCTCCATTTAAGGTGAAATCTAAAGGATGATGAAAGGAGCCAGGCAGAGGGAGGAACAGAAAAGCACAAAGTCCTGAGATAGAAAAGAACTTGCTTCCCCAAGGACTGACAGGAAGTCTGTGTATCCGGAACTCAGAAAACAACATGTGAGATGAGGCTTGAGAGTCAGACAGGAGCCATCTTTTAGAGTTGAGAAGCTAATTTCCATAAAGTAAAGTATGGAAAGCAGAAATGTATTTAGAGACCATAAAATTAGCAGATTGTATATCTCAGGAATGTGAACAAAGTGAAATAACAACCAGAAAGTGATGGATCAAGGATTGAATCCTTAGGCAAAAACAAAAACTAAAGAAATGTAAACTGTTTTGATTATGTCTTCAGGCTATTTAAGATAATATTAAACATGAAAGTTCCTTATTGTTCTTTAACCTTGAAATAAAGTCATTGCCGAGTCACATGCTTTTCTTTCATTAACCTAACCAACCAAGTTGAGAACAAAGCCCTCACATTTCCATGTGCTCACCTTTAAAGTTCTTCTCTTCAAATTAGTAGTGTATTGGGCTGTCTTCCTTGGAAGACTACACAAGACATATGGAGCACAGTTTGCCTCCAGGGAGGAAAACTGGACATCTGTAACACAGAGGACAGAGGGAGACCTTACACCACATATCCTACCGTACTTTCCAAATCTTGAACTATGTCACTCTTACTATTCAAAAAGCAAATCAAATGAAGTCAAATTTAAACTTTTAAATCTACATTTATTTTTTGCAACCTCAAAAAGATGAAACAGTTTTATAAAGATTCATCTGGGAAAATGGCAATTTTCCCATGCCAGTATCTTCATAAGATGACTAAGGTGACAAGATTGCAAAGTGTGTTTGTATACATGAAATAACAATATGACAACTGGAAAATGTATAAATTAATGAGAAACTACTATAAGGGAGAATGGAAGTAGTACAGGCAACATTTAAAAGTCAACTTATACACTGGGAAACAGTTCAGCAATTTCTCTAAAACTTAGAATTATTCTGATCCTAGACATATTGCTAAATCAATGCACATGTCCACATTAAAACTTGTACACAGCATTTATAAATAGCATTATTCATAAAAGGAAAATAGTGAAAACCACTACTTGCCTATCAACTGATGAATATATTAATAAAATGTGATTTATTAATGCAATGGAATATTACTCAACAGTTAAAAGTACAGTTAAATGCTACAATAAGAATGAAACTTTATACTGAGTAAAAAAGTTAGTGATTTAAAAGACCACATAATAAATGATTTCATGTATATGAAATACACTGCATTAACATTCAGTGGTTATGAGTCTACTTACTTTTCTTTCTAAAGCTAAATTTTCTTAGCCTTAATTTCATAATTTTATAGAAGCAGATGTTTCTAGAAACAATGCGTTCAGAGTATTTTCCAGTCTTTTCCAGGGAAGAATTATAGGCTAAAACATCTGTTTATTCAATTTATAATGTTAAGTAGAAAGGTATATCATGGGGAAGAATTTACTAGAAATGGTAGATAAAAATTATATTAAAAGTGATGGCTTCAGCAGTAATCTGAACTTTATATCTTCAGTCTGGACCTCTTTCTGCCTCTGGACCCATTCGTCCACCTTCCTATGTGAAATCTCCATGCAGATGTCTAATAGACAATTTACCCTTCACATGCCCAGTTGTACTTGCTGATCTTTGCCTCTTGAGTGAGAGATCTTTCTCCCTTCCCTGATGCAGTTAAAGACAATTCAATTATCTCAGTTGCTTAAACTAGAAACTTGGGTAGTAATTTCATCTCTAACTTGACTGTCATATCTCACATCCAGTCAGTAGCAAATAATTTAAGCTCCTTTCAGAACACATACAGAATTTAAACAAACTCTTTATCACTTCCACTACCACCTTCCTGATTCACCATGCTACCACCATCTTTTACCTGACTGTAAAAGTTTCCAAGCAGGTACACTATCTAATAGCTCTGCCACAGGTTCACAAAGTGGCTTTGTGTAAATCCAAAAAGATACCCTTTCCCAAGAACAGCTGCAAGAACACTCTTGAAACAAATGCACAAAACTGTGGTGTTTTCAGTGCCAAGCCTTCTTTTAGTTTATGGTGCTTTTGTGCAGTGTACAACCTACATAATTGTACAAGATGGTCTTGCTTCTTAGAATTCTGTATTTTTACTTCTTTATCTTATTTGTTGTCTCTCCCTCTTTGTAAGGGCAGGGATTTCAGTGTCACTCTAGCATCCCCAGCACTTAAGCCATACCCAGCATATAATATATATTCAGTCCATGGATATTAAGGCAAAATGTCCAAAGAACAAAAAGCAACATCCAAGACCCTGGGAATAAGCTGCTAATGAAACATTTGTCTACATGTACATCTCAAAGTACTCATTTATTGAAAGACTATTTAAAAACATAATCTCCCTGGGTCGTAAGTTTCCATTTTAACAAACATTGACATGAAGAAAGCCTTCATTAGTCTGTAAGCCCCACCTTTAGACAGAAAGGTATAATTGAAAGAGACCTGGGTTGGGAGCCTGAAGATGCAGACTCCAAGTCCCTGCAATCTGTTGGATAGAAATCCAATTGTTCTGTACTGAAACAAGCAGGAAAACAGGAAGACATAAGAGGCTTCTGCTATCCAGTCTGTGCTTGAGAAAAAAATCACCATACCTAACCGTGATCCTGAATAAACTTAACTGAAATCTCAAGATTAGGAAAGAAAAAAAGATGCAATAAACAGATATAGTTACAAATGTTAATAAAAAGAATTTATGGTAGGGTCTAGTAAGCCAAGCCAATCCTTAAACCTCTATTAAGCTCTCAGCTGACTAGTACAACCTCCACAAAACAGGTGTCCCCAAATCTCCATGAGTATATGTCTAGGTCCAACTTGTCCAATATCCCCACAAATAAGAAGTTTCCCTACCTGATTATATTTGGATTATCTTTCCCAAAATGATTGAGAATGGAATAATCAAGCCCTGTAAATAAAATCCCATTATTTACTCTCAAAAATGTTAGCTAAGATGGATCAAATATAACATAAGTGTCCACAAGGATTCTTCTCAACATCTGAATTATTCATTCTTAATAGCACCAGTGTGGGACACCACTCCCTCTTGTTCACTCCACTGCTTTTTTCTGGCATTTTCTCCAAAGCGACCTGAAGAAATCAAGGCTGGATATTTCTCCAGCCTAGCTGCAGCTACAGATTCCACATCCTCTGTACACATGCTTAGAACCAGAGTCTGGTAGGTAGGAAGGGTGTGTCTCCTGAACAGGGACAGCAGAGCCCCACTTATAAAGTAGATGCTGTTTAACCTAGTGCTTAAGAGTGAGGGCTCCGGAGTCAGACTGCTTGGATTCAAATCCCAAGTCTACCGTGAGCAAATGTCATCTATTAATTTACTTTGCTTCACATTCATGAATACCTTTGACTTTTCACAACGATGATTACCCTAGAACAAAATTTAACATTTAACACTGAAAATTGTTAGACTTGGGTCAAGGCATCTTCTTTTCTGAAAACTCTCAGGACTGAGGCAAGTGTTCAAGAGGGTGGGAGGCTCTTCCTGAGGATCAGGCACACACGCTCCAGAGGGTTTGGAAGGCCGAAAACTCTGTCAGAAACAACTATTGTGCCAGGTCCATGATATCCAAAATCTCTGTGGGAAACAACCTTTGTTCTGGGTTCATGGTATCCTTTTTCGTGTTCTGAGAGCTCCGGGGATTAGCCTGACAGCTGCCCTTTTACAGTAGAACAGAATTCAATTTACAAGTCTTTCTTTTATCCTCTTCCTCTAAAACATACAAAATCAAAATAATCTATTCAGTAACATGCTGTGTTAGCATTCTTTCTTTCTCAGCAGTACAGACGCTTTTTAATATATAACTTCATCAGCAATAATCTTATTCCTGTGGAACAAATAATGGAAGCATGGAGAAAAGCAGCAGCTTACCCAAAGTCACACAGTCTATTAATAACTATGCTGAATTTATAGCCAGCATCACACCTAGTGCATTCAGTTGATGCTTAGTGAATACATAAATTTCAATCCAGGACTCAACTCAGATATTTTTTTCATAAGGAAAAGAAAAGCAAATCCTACCTTTTGGGAGAAAGGAAGCCAAAGGAAAAAAATAAATATTAAAATAAGATAATCTGAGAAATAAGAAAAGTAAAATAAAAATTTTAATCAAGACCAGAAAGCCATCATTTATTCATGTACAGACATTTTTAGAATGGTTTTATAAAATATGAATCCCATCTACAGAATTTCTCTAGTTTAAAGAAGTTTGTGGATCAATTATTTATAAAACAATATTTTCTACAGCAAGCCTTTCCTTCTTTGCTTTCCCCAGAAATCTCTAAAGATTTTCTTTTATCTTTTATGCTAAAAGAAAGTAGTATATCTTATGACTGATGTCCCAGGGTCCCCAAGATACACACTCTTGCATAAACAAATACAAAAGATGAGACAGTTTTTTTCAGGGAAAAACATTAATCTTATCTGGTACATTTCAGTATATTTGAGAACATCAATTTTGTTTTATTCATCTATTATATTTTCTTTATAAGGCTTTTTTTCTAGGTAGACAGATGCTACTTTATATAAACAAACTAGGTGTCCACAATTTCACACTTGTCTGTCTCTCTAGAAACACTGGTAAATTCCGTTTTTTCTGTTCTTAGATGTCTTTCTTTTCTATTTCTCAATTACAGTATATGGTCCCCCATTGCAACCAAGAATCAAGTAAGCCAGAAAAAAGTACATGTTTTAAGGACATTTACTGCAGAAAGATTTCTCTCTCAGAAGAACAAAGTGCATCATAGACCAGCAGCCCCCAGGAGCTGGTTACAAATGAGTTTGTAAGACATACAGAAACACACGCTCCCATGTCTTTCCATAACTGAAGCAGTAAGCAAGAGGTCAAAATATCTCTTCCCCCAAGACAAACAGATAATGTATTACTCGTATTTTTAAAGAAAAATCAAAGGCTTGTGATTTTCTTTCTTTTGTCCTTTGAGCATCTCACTAAAACGGGCTTTTCCAACATCTTTGTGAATGCAAGGTCACCACTCTCCTGCACTCCTGGCTCAAAAAAAAAAAATCACAAAACAAGAATCAGGGTGGAATACTCTTCAAAGCTATGAGAGCAAAGAGTAGGTGTATTAAAATAGTAAAGCAAACTGAAAAGCATAGCATTATGTATTGGGCATTCACTGTGTGCTGGGTAATGTCCTAGGGGTCTGACGTGCAATATCCCCATGACAATCTATTAAGATAGGTGGAATGAATTTAGTTTACAGACAAAAGAAAAGTCAGGTTATGAGAATCAAGTATTTTCTCCAAAAGAACACAGCCAGCAAATAGCCAGACCTGGATTCAAAACTGTATCTGTTTTAGTCATTTGTTCCTTTGAGCCTTCAAAACAAGCCTGCTATTATCCAGGATTGGCAATACAGCAGGGAGTTCACATTCAAGTAGTGTGAAAGACAAGAGACAAATATGGGTGCATATATACTGTTATGCACCACCTAACACCATTTTGGTCAATAGCATGCTATTTATATGACAGTCACAGAAGATTATAATGGAGTTGAAAAATTCCTATCACCAAGCATTTTACTGTACTTTTTCTGTTTCAGTACGTTTTGGTGCACAGCACTTACCATTGTGTCACAATTGCCTACAGTATTCAGCGTAGACATGCGCCGTGCAGGTTTGTAGCCAAGGAGCATATAGCCTGGGCGTGTTGTGGTCTATGCCATCTAAATTGTGTAAGCACACTGTGATGTTCATCCAATGACCCAATCTCCTAATGAAAGCTTCTGTGTTCCTTGTCACAGGACTTTGTGTGCACATGTATGTGTACAGAGATAGATACTGAGAATTATCGCCAAGAAAATTAAAATGGACTGAGAGGCTGCCAGAGAAAGAGAGGTTTGGGTGGGTGTCCAGGGAAGACCTCTCTGGCAAACTGACATATGAGCAGGGCCTGAACAAAGTAGATAAAGAGTTATGTAGCTTTTGGGAAAGAGGCAGAGACAGCACCTGCCAAGGCCATGAGGTGGCAGTGACTCAAGGTGTTCAAGCAACAGCGCAGAGCCTGGTTGCTAACTGGAGAGAGGAAACAGGGTGGGAGTTGAGGTTGGAGGTGTACCCTGTTGGAAGAACTTTGAGTTCTGATAAGGAGATAAGAAACAGCTGGAGGTGTTTTGAGCATAGGGATAGGTGATGTGTTTACTCTAAAATTACTGTCCTCTGCTTCACTTCACTTCTTGCTTGCCGGTGTCTGGTTCTTTGAAACCTGTTCTAGGACCCAGGCTGTCTTCACCTATGCCCTTGACCAGTCTTGCAACTACATGGTCCTTGATGTCTTATTGCTGTTATTCTTCCTCCTGCTCTGTACAAACTCAAGGACCTTGTAGCTTGTCTCCTACTGGCAGTTTTCCGAGTCCCACCTGGAAAACACCAATCTGCAATGACTAGAACAGATTTTCTAAGTTACAGCCTCACTACTTCTTGTCTATACTCAAAACATCTCCACACGCCTTTAATCCCAGCACTCGGGAGGCTGAGGTAGGCAGAGCGTTGTGAGTTCGAGGCCGGCTTGGGCTACAATGCCAGCGCAAGGCCGGCCTGAGCTACATAGTGCGACCCTGCCTCAAAAACCAGGGCTGGGAGTTTGGCTCAGGGCCTTAAGCGCCTGCCCTGGCAGGTGTGAGGTTGTGAGTTCAATCCCTGGTGCCGCAAAAAAAAAAAAAAAAAAATCTCCACAGATTTTGTTCCTTGATCTTTCATCATGTTGCAAGATTAATTCAGATTCACAGTCACAGCCACAACATCCACGATAAAAGAACCCTACTGCGTTCCAGATAGGGACAGAAAGTAGGGAAAGCAGCAAAGAAGATCAAGTCTCTCCCCAGATCCCAGCATTCTATTCACATCTCCCATATGTAGTGATCCTCAATCAGAAAACAGAGAGACCTTTTCAGTTTGATGAAGCAGTTGAAATGGAGCATTCTGCGCACATCTGTGTAATGATTCTCAATCAGAAAACAGGTTAGGGACCTTCGCAGTTTGATAAAGTAATTGAAGTAAAATGTGTGCTTTGTTTTTAGTCATAACATTTTGTTTAGTTCAATATATTAAAGTTACATTCAAAAAGGCATGTTTTACATTGGTCAGGAGAAATTAGGCTTTAAAATACAGCAAAACAGTAGAATAGAGAGCTTTAATAATACCCTTACTTTGTTACAAAATCTGTTAGAATTCTAAAGGTGCAAATTCAAAAGCTAAAACAAGAGAGGAGGTGTCATGAAACACAGGTAGGAGACATGATTTGAAGGCAAGTATAGTCTCTTCCAATCACTACTACCTCACAAGGGCTGGTCTCACTCAAATGATCGTCCTCCTACTTGGCTATTTGAGCTATCCTTAACTCAATGCTTATAGCTTTATTCTTACTGGAATACTTTCAAGGGACTTTCATGACCAGAATCATTAGATGCACCCTTGAGATTCCAATTGGCCTCTTCATTGAAAGCTAATTCCAAGAGCCTTGTGTGCTTGATGGTCAATTTGATTGAATTAAGAGAGTCCTGGAGTTGTGCTTGAATTACTAGGGGCACTCACCTAATCCACTGAGGAGTTCCTAGCTGAATGGGCTATTAGGAGGAAGGGTTTAGCTGGAGGACGTGATCATGGGGACATGACCTTGGGAAGTGTATCTAGTCGCTGGCCCCTTCCTCTTGGGTTCTTCTGCTCTCTGCTTCTTGCCCACCATCCTTTCTGTTATGCTCTTCCACTGTGATATTTTTGCTTTGGAGTCAGCCCACCATGAACTAAAATCTCTAATAAGATGAGCCAACCTATTTTCCTTTAAGTTGTAGGTGTCAGGTGTTTTATTCAGCAACAGGAAAGCTGACTAATACACAGGGCAATCTGGTTACTGAGCCTTTTATATATGTCCTTCAAGGTCTATAACCTGAAGCAGGTCACCCAACAGGGGTCAAAATTATTGATTGATTCATTTTCTTATCTCCTGTTTGTCATCTTTTTACAGGCCCATATGCATGATATATAATACATAATGTGTATCAATCACATGTGTTTATATAAATAGGAACACACACACACGTGTGTGTATGTGTGTGTGTATATATATATATATCTTATATTCAATAGGAACTGCTCAGATTTTTGTCAACATAGGACTTTTTTTCCATCAGAGGTAAAACTCCTTTTACCTTCTGGCGTAGCTCATGATCGTTATTCCTACTGACTTTGCAACTGGATTTTTTTCATCATGGAGCAAGCTTCATTCAGATTCACAGTCACAGCCACATTTTCCATGGCAAAGGATAATATTCAGAGCACTATTTCTCTAGGATAGCAATGTGTCTCCTGAATATATCAACACTGAACTTTTCTTCCTTGCTTCCTTTCAGAAACAAAACATTGTCAATGAAAACATTTCAATCTCCAAAATCCCTGGGAGAAGCTAAGGAAGACTTTGACCCTTGTATGTATGAATGCATGCATGCATGCATATATGTATGTAGTTTTGGTTTTTTGAGATGGGGGTCTTACTACCTAGTTCAGGCTGGCCTTGGACTCACTATGTAGTCCAGGCTGGCCTCTGACTCACAGCAATCCTCCTTTCTTAGCATCCCAAATGCTGGGATTATAAGCTCATGCCACCATGCTCGGCCTGATCCTTGTCTTTAGAGAGACAATCACAGAGAACCACCCTTCCATCCTAAAGTGGACTACTCAACGCTCCCCTACCACAGCTCCCTGTGCCCAGGAGCACGAGTGTTCCTCCAGGCCAACTTGAGAGAATTAAATCCTCAAAGAGAGCAGCCCAAGGGATCAAAGATCCGACTGGCTGCTTGAGAACAAGTTTCCTTCTAGATGGATATTTTTACCCTTCAGCTGTTGGGCACAGAAACAGATGCACATTCCTCAATCTTCCACAACAGGTGAAGACACTTCTGAAGCAAATGGGCAACTGGAGGGCCTTGCGCTATTTCTCTACCTTCCCTACATTCCTGCTTCTCCCTCTAGGGGTAGTACCTTACCCTAATTGTTCTCCATGATGCCATCCTCAGCAAATATTTCTTGAAGAGCCCACTGTTGATACTACTTGGAAATCCTTACATTCCAGGTAGTAAATTAAAACAGATGAGAAACATACGTGGAATCTGTACAACAATGACAGAAAGGAGTCCAAAGTGTGGGTTAAATGGCTTTGCAGAAGACAGAGACTTCAGCTGAACTTGAAATGTCTGTGCACTACTGTACCAGGTGGCTCAGAAGGGCTATTTCCAGTAAGGCAAGAGTCAAGCTTAGGCAAGGTAAGTGGGAAGGTCAGCAAACAGACTTTCTGATTCTATCAGAGTTACAGCACCAGTGTCAGGGAATGGGTAATACCATATATTATTCTTTTACTCTTTCAAGTAAATGAGTGCAAGAGTAAATGAATGCAAGAACACAATCCTGAATGATTCACGTCTTCTGGAGGGGGAGATAGAACAATTTAACAGGGAGAGAGATCCCAAACTATCACTCTCCCTGAAAAAAACACAGGAATTCCTCAAAGGGAAAGGCAGATGAAACTAGAAATATATTTTACTGATTTATATCCCCACTGGCTTATTACTTCCCCCATTTGGGTCTGCATTTGTGGGTGTAACTCTGCCCATAAAACAACCAGAGGAAATTCCCAAGACGCTCATATTTCCTCCTTTTTCCTCTTTTTCTCCTACCTTTGCAGGAAAAAAGTCTGACTGCTCTCTGCACCTGCTCCTGCTTTCTGTTTTTGTATACCACCTGTTCCTAAATAGTTTCAATGAATACATATAAACCTGACTCACAAGACTAAAATGAGCACAATTCCAAGAACCTGAATATGCCATGGAGATTCACAGCCGGGATACGTAGGCTGTGTCGAAAGCAGGAACTGGGTTTCTTCTGTGATCTTATTTAACACCTACATCTTCTCACCCTGTAATGGACTATTGTGCTTTTCTGGGCTCCATGACTCATTGGTCTTTTCACATCATGCAGATAGGTGGAGTTTTTCATTTGTAAGGGATTTTTAGGTATTGGGATTCTGGAAAGCCCAGTTAATAAGGACTAAAACTGTACAATTTCTGAAAAAAAAAGCAGCTGCCCTTTAAATATTTTCTTCTACACTACATGAATTTTAGCCACATTATTTTGCTTGTGGACGATGGCTGGATCAGTTGTGGCTTATACCTCCTCCCTCACTGTAATCAGACAGGAGGAATTGTGCTTGACAGGTAATTAAGAAAACTGATAGGAAATAGCATTTGACCTCTTTGAAGGTGAACTAGAGTTTGTAAAAGATATTCTAAATTTAATTTACCAAAACCCCAGATGGTAAAGCTATGAGTAGCATTGCCAATGCATGAGGCTAATATTAATTTAGTATTTCTTTACTTCTTTTTTTTTAATTTAAGTTTAACACAGAGGGAAGGACTAAAATTCTGAAGAGTTTAAGTTTGAAACACAGCAATTTCTGCATCACTTGTGAATATAAGATATAGAAATATTGATTGGGAAAGCAGACTGCCCAGGCTAGAGTTGAACTTGGGTTGACTAATGTCAGAAAAAAGACTGCTCATTCAAGATGCTAAACAATGCAGGACAAAAGCAACATGTACTGAGATTTCAGATAAGAAATGAAATCCAGCTTAGGAATTTACTCTCAACTTCAAATAAGAGAAAAAGAAATAAAGTATTGATCCCATCAGCAAATCTAGGGCAATGATGCTAAACCTTCTAGAGACTGAGCACCCAAACTGAAACCCAAAATCACTTATTCATCACAAAGTGCCAACACTGCCATTTAACCTGAATACTAAGGTTTTACTTTAGAAAAAACAAGTCATGTATTAACATCTTCTGTCTTAAAAGAAAAATACAATAACACTCATGCCATAGTCTCATCACCACTGCTCTAGAGTTGTTTTATGCTTTAATACCACTAGGCTGGAAACAAGACATCTCACCCTCCCAAGTATACACTGTGGTTTGGATGCAGTTGGAGTGCCCCCTGTCCCAAGGCGTCAGGCGTTAAAATTTAATCCCCGCTGTGAGATGTCAAAGGCAGAAACTGTCCGTAGTGTTTAAAGGTAGGACCTCTGGGAGGTGACTAAGGTGTAGCCTGCATGATTGAAAGCTGGTGGCTTCATAAGAGGGAGAAAGATCAAAACAGACACACAAGCATGCACACACGCACACACACCTTTCTTGCCACCTTGGGAATCAAATGAAGTCCCTCAACTTTGCACTTGCAGAACCATAAGCTAAAATAAAACTGTATTCATTAGAACTAACCCAATCTGAGATACTAAATAATTAGCAATAGAAAATGGACTTATACCTATAATGTGAAAAGTATTACTCCTCAAAAGTTTTTTTTTTTTTTTAATACAGCACCTAGGATCAAACTCACAACCTCACACCTGCCAGATGGGTGATTAAGCCATTGAGCCAAACTCCCAGCCCTAGTTTTTTGAGGCGGGGTTGCACTATGTAGCTCAGGCCGGCCTTGTGTTCGTGTTGTAGCCCAAGCCAGCCTTTAACTCACAACGCTCCTCCTACCTCAGCCTCTCAAGTGCTGAGATTAAAGGTGTGCACCACCATGCCCGGCTCAACATTGTGCTCTTAACATAGGAGAAATTCCCTGTTGTAACCAAGAGGACAGTTGCACATTTACAAGATACCAACTTTCCAAAAAATATCGATTTTTTCTTCCTGCGGACATCTTTGTGAAAGGGAAAGATGTCATTAGAATTTTGAAGAGTTTTTTTTTTTCAAGTGTTCATTTATATCTTACTCTTTGGGAGCAGCAAGCAGGGTGAAAATCCTCCCCTTTAATCTGCTGATGATGGACTCCATCCATGTGTCACCTTCCCTTTCCAAAAGAGAAGTGTAGGGAGTGAAGGGCAAGGCCAACAGCACAGTCAAACTCAGGTTTCTCAAGAGACTAATGCTCCAAATCCCTGTCCTCTTCAGAGACATGTAAATAGATTTGCAAGAAAAAAAAAGAAAGAACAAACCAAAAGTACTTTTTCTCCACCTCTTCTGCCTCATGGAAGGTTTGCATTACATACTCTGTACCTCAGATGGTCATGCACCAGTTCTCCTTATAGGTAGGTGGCATGTGGGGTTTCCTTACCCCAGACTAAGATGCCCAAATCACTACAAAAGCTCTTTTTGAATATTACGTCTTCATTTTAGGTCTCTCTGATTAAACTCATAACCCTCTAGGAAAGATGATATCTTAAATTAGGGGGTTATGTTTAATCGGGGGTTACCTTAAATATCAGCTAACACATCAGAAGGGAAAAACAGTCATCTGAAAGCAAAGGTCAGTAAAAAGAGGAGGGTGTTGGAAATTTAGAGACTTGGAGGAGAGCAAGAGAAACTAGAGGAAGGAAATAGGCCACACCACAGGGCATGAGAGAGTTACTCTTCCCATTTGATGAGTAGCAGACTGTGAAATACAGGTAATATTAATATCACTTGTTAACAAAATTCCTGCAAAAGGATAGAATAATGTATGTTTAGGCATGTTGAACTGTGAAATGCTATGTATGTATTGGGGTAAGTATGTTTAATTCTGAGACTGGCCTTTGTTCTACCACTCAGACACAACTTAACTATCTTTAGCTGCCATATCTTAACTCCTTGAAGAAAATGTGGTGTGTAAATTTAAGTATTTATGATTTATATATTAAAATACATAGTTTAATACAAAACTCTGAACTAAATTTTAGTCTTACTGTTATTAACTTGGATATGTGATGCTAAAACATTTAACTATTTCTTGTCTAAACATTATCTAACTATATGGCTACAGAAACTGATAGCTCATTATTGTCAGGATATTCTCACCAACTATGAATAAAGTGTCTGGAGAATCCTACTCTGGTGAACAGCCAGCTTTAATCTGCATAATCTTTCATCTGCAGCATATCAGCTGATCACTTGCTTTTGCCATAGGCAGTAGCACTCACCCTGATTTCTGTAACTAGGAGCTGACCCATGTAATCCCCTAGCCACCACTACACTCTGATTATTCCTGTGTGCATTTTTAATTTTTTTCTTGAAATTACTCCAAGCACCAGAAACATTTCTGCTTCCCTGACATTTATCCCACCAAATTTCTCATCATAGAACTCTCTTTCTTACTCCTTTTGCTTTTATAATCAAGAGAACATGAACTTTAGATTCCAGATAAAACTGAGTTTGAATCCCCGAATATTTAAAAGTTGTATCTATTACTTCAGTTTCAGAGAACTGAGACTTTCTGTCCTTGCCTGTAAAATGCAGCCACTAAGAGATAAGTGGGATGAGAGAGAAATAGGAGAGAACAATGCAAAGCATTGGGTAACATGCCTGCACAATAGAAAACACTCAGTATGTTTAATTCCCTTGGTTTCTCTGCAGCAGCCAAAGAAACTTTCCCTTATTACCGTTGTCCTGTGGGTTCTTTTCCCTTTGGGTTCTTCTGTTGTATTCTATCTGCCTCCTTGACTGTATTCTAAGCACTTCAAGGGAAATATGTCTTTAGTTTGACAGCACACTACCTAGTGTTTTACAGATAGTAACAATCATTAGTGTTTTACAGATAGTAACAATCATTGAAACTGGCATTTGATCCTAAAGTAATAAATTGTATCATTGGTCTTTCTACTCGCTCCCTTTTTGAGGTCGTCTCTTTTTCCATATATGTTCTCCCAAAATGCCACAAATACTGAGAGCTGAACCAGTTAAGAGTCGTAGAAGGAAACAGAAATCAACTCAAGTCAGCTGAGAATTTAACAGGAGAGTACTTCTAAATGTACAGGCAGAGTTGAGAGAACCAACAAAGCACATCAAGGAACCTATAAACTAGCAAGAGCTGGAGGCTTCTACACCTCTCGGGGGCTGAGAATAGAAGACCTGAATGAAAGTAGGAGCACTGGTCATGAGAAAACACAGAGGAGAAAACTGCAAAGATGATTTAGGGGTTCTTGCTCTAGACTTTCAACGGTTCTTTTTTTATTATATAACAATAAAGAATGTATAAAACAATAGAAAAATATTGGCAAGAAATACAAGTGTACAAATGCTACATTATTTTTAAAAGAAAAATTCACAGTAAAAATGAAATCTGAAAATAACCCTGTGAAAATTACTTTTCACTCACAATTCTTTTAACTGTCTTATTTTTATAGACATATGCATAAATATATACATAGTTTTTCTTTCAGTTTGTCACACAAGTGGGACAATACAATGGTTACATATGTGTGATTTATTTATTTCACTGATAGTATATTCTCAAGGCACATCCACTTAAGTATGAAGGTGTCCTGTGTATTGTTCTTTATAACTGAGTCAAGCAGCATTTAGGTTGTTTCCAAGATCCAGCTATTGTGAACTGCACAGCTATAAACATAGGTGCACATATATTGCTATGGTATGATGTTTTTAGTTCTTTTGGGAAGATACCCAGAAGGGGAATAGCTGGGTCAAATGGGACCTCCAATCCTAGCTTTTTGAGGAATCTCCACATTGACTTCCACAGTGGCTGCACCAGCCTGCATTCCCACCAACAGTGGAGAAGGGTTCCTTTTTGCCCACAGCCCCTCCAGCATTTGTTATGGGTTGACTTCTTAATACTGGCCATTCTTTCTCGGGTGAGGTGGAATCTCAGTGTTTTTTTCATTTGCATCTCTCAAATGACCAGTGCTGTTGGAACATTTTTTAACATTTTTATTTGCTGTTTGTACTTCTTCATCTGAAAAGTGTGTGTTCATCTCAGATGCCCATTTTTAGATTGGGTCTTTAAATCTTGGAGTACAGATTTTTTTTTTAAGTTCTTTATATGTTCTCGATAGTAATTGTTTTTCTGAGGGACAGTTGGCAAACATTTTCTCCCACATTGTGGGTTGTCTCCTCACTCTGTTGGTGGTTTCTCTTGCTGTGCAAAAGCTTTTCAATAGGATGAGATTCCATTTGCTGATTCTTTGCAATAGTTCCTGTGCAATCTGGGTTTTATTCATGAAGTCTTTGCCTACACCAGTATCTTCAAGAGTTTTACCTACTCTATCTTCCAGGAGATTTAATGCTTCTGTTTTAATGTTGAGATCTTTAAACCATTCAGATTTTAACTTAGTACATGGTGAAATATATGGGTCCAGTTTTAATCTTCAGCATGTGGAAAACCAGTTTTTCCAACACCATATATTAAAGAAGCTATCTTTCTTCCAATGAATGTGTTTGGCACCTTTGTCAAAAATAAGGTAGTTTAGTGCATCTGCAGTTATTTCAGCATCTTCTAATCTGTTCCATTGATCTTTGGGTTTTTTTATTTTATTTTATTTTATTTTATTTTGCCTGAACCACACTGTTTTTTATTACAGTAGCTTTACAGTATAATTTCAAGTCAGAAATTGTGATGCCCTCTGCCAAGGATCACCTTTGCTATTCTAGGTCTCTTCTGGTTCCAGATGAATTTTAGGATTGTTTTCTCTAATTCTGTGAGATATGCTATTGGAATTTTTATTGGGATTGCATTTTATCTATATAACAGTTTTGGAAGTATGGCCATTTTCACTGTATTGATTCTTCCTACTCAAGAGCACAGGATATCTCTCCATTTTCTAAAATCCTCTTCAATCTCCTTTTTCAGAGTACTATAGTTTTCAATATAGAGGTCTTTTACATCTTTCATTAGATTGATTCCTAAGTATTCCATTTTTTTGGATGCTATTGTAAAAGGTTTTGTTTCCCTGATTTCTCTCTCATAAGATTGTTATTCGTATACAAGAAGGCTGTTGATTTTTGAGTATCAGCTTTGTAACCAGCTACATTACTAAATCTGCTTATTAAATCTAGAAGTCTTTTGTTGGATTTTTGGGAACTTCTAGATAGAGTGTCATGTCATCTGCCAATAATGATAGTTTAAATCCTTCCTTTCCTATCTTTATTCCTTTTATTTCTTTCTCTTGTCTAATTGCTCTGGCTAAAGTTTCCAGGACTATGTTAAATAAGAGTGGAGAAAGTGGACATCCTTGTCTTGTTCCTGGTTTTAGAGTGAAAGCTTTCAGTTTTTGTCCATTTAGTATGATGTTGGCTGTTGGTTTGTTGTAGATGACTTTTATCAGATTGAGATAGAGACCATCTATTCCGATTTTCTGTAGAGTTTTTATCATGAATGGGTGCTAGACTTTGTCAAAAAGCTTTTTCTGCATCTATTGAGATAATCATATGATTTTTATCCTTGGCTCTGTTAATATGATGTATTACATTTATGTATTTACATATGTTGAACCATCCCTGCATTCCTGGGATTAATCCCACTTGATCATGGTGTACAATCTTTTTGACGATTTGCTGCAGTCCGTTTGCCAGCATCTTACTGAGGATGTTTGCATCAATGTTCATTAGGAAGGTTGGCCTGTAATTCTCTTTCTTAGTTGGGTCCTTCTCTGGTTTTGGAATCAGAGTAATGCCTGCTTCCAGGAATGAATTTGAAAGTATTGCTTCCCTTTCAATTTCATTAAAGAGTTTGAGAAGTAGTGGTGTTAGGTCTTCAGTAAATTTCTTGTAGAATTCAGCAGTAAATCCGTCAGGGCCTGGGCTTTTCTTTGTTGATAGGTTTTTAACTACATCCTTAATTTCATTTATTGATTTTGGGTTGCTTAGGATTTTTGTATCTCCTTAATTCAACTTTGATAATTCATATGTATCTAGGAATCTGTCCATTTCTTCTGTACTTTCCATCTTATTAGAATACAAGTTTTCCAAGTAGGTATAGATGATTTTCTGGATTTCTACAGGGTCTGTTGTGATTTCACACTTTTCATTCCTAATTGCATGGATTTGAAACCTTTCTTTCCTTTTTTTTTTTTTTTTGAGGTTTTGTCAATTTTATTAAATCTTTCAAAAAACCAACTCTTCAAATCATTGATTCTTTGTGTTATTTTTTTTAGTCTCCAGAGTGTTAATTTCTGCTCTGATCCTTACAGTTTCCTCCCTTGTATGAGCTTTTGGTTTAGCCTACTCTTCTTTTTCTAGAAGTTTGAGGTTCAACATTAAGTTATTTATATGAGCTTGTTCTGTTTTCCTGATATGGGTACTTACTGCTATAAATTTCCCTCTTAAGACTGCTTTCATTGTGTCCCGCAAGTTCTGGTATGCTGTATTGTCATTGTCATTTGACTGTAAACACTGTCGAATTTCTTCTTTAATTTAATCTGTGACTCATTGATTGTTCAGTAGGATGCTATTTAATTTCCATGTGTTGATGAAGTTCTTGTGGTTTCCTTTTGCATGGATTTCCAATTTCATTGCACTGTAGTCTGATAGTATGCATGGGATAATTTCAATTCCTTTATATTTACTTAATCATGTTCTAGAGCCAGTATGTGATCTATTTTGCAGAATATCCCATGCACAGCTGAAAAGAATGTGTATTCTGGTATTGTGGGGTGGAAGACTCCATAGACATCTACTAAGTCCATTTGCTCAAAAGTTCAATTTAGTTCTAGTGTTTCATTATTGGTTTTTTGTCTAGTTGATCTGTCTTTTTGTGACAGCAGAGTATTGAGTTCTCGTAATACAATTGTATTAAGGCTTATTTGATTTTTCATGTCCATTAATAATTGTTTTATAAAACTGGATGCACTGGTATTTGTTGCATATATTAATGATTGTTATCCCTTCCTCTTGGATTGTTCCCTTTCCCAAGATATAGTGAACTTCTTTGTCTCTCTTAATCAGTCTTGGTTTAAAATTAACTTTATCTGCAAATAGTATAGTAACCTCTGCTTTTTTCTGAATTCCTGTTGCATGGAGTATTATTTTCCATCCTTTGACTTTCATTCTGTGAGTTTCTTTTTTGATTAAATGTGTTTCTTGCATACAGCATATTGTTGGATCTTGCTTCTCGATCCATTCTGCCAGTCTGTGTCTTTTGACTGGTGAATTTAAACTATTAACATTAATGGTTAAAATTGATATGTATTAACTTATCCTTGTCATGTTATTTTCCTATTATTGGCTCCCTCTTTTTTTTCCCCTTCCCTCTAATTATTTGCCTTTCCTGGTGGATTCCTTCTGTTGAAGTTCATGTAGCTGTAGTCACTATTATCTCTTTCTAAAATGTCCATCAGGAAATTCTGGAGTGTTGGTTTGGTGGTCATGAATTTCCTCAGATGTTCTTTGTCATGGAAGTGTTTTATTTCTCCATCTATTTTTAAGGATAGTTTTGTAGGATACATCAATCTGGGTTGAAAGTTGTTTTCCTTTCTAACTTGGAGTACTTCATCAAAGCTCCCCTTGACTTGAGAGTTGATGCTGAGAAGTCAGCTGTAATTCTCATGGGTTTTTCTTTATAAATGATTTGTTTCTTTTCCCTAGAAGCTTTTAAAATTTTATTCTTGTGTTGAATTTCTAGAATCTTGACTATGACATGCCTGGAAATACATATTTTTTTATCATTGCTAATTGGAGTTCTATATGTCTCATTATTTGTGTGTCAAATTCTTTTTCTCTACCAGGAAAGTTTTCTGTCATGATGTCTGTGAGGATGTTTTTAATGTCATTTGTGGTACCTCCTGCTTGTTCACTGACTCCAGCTAATCTTAAGTTATTCTTTTTTGTCTCATCAAGCAGTTGCTGGATTGATTACTCATGTTCCCTTGCTAGTTTTGAGAAATCTTTCTTTTCCTGGTTAATAACTGCAAGCCTGTCTTCAATATCTGAGATCCTATTGGCATAATCTGCTTCAAATACTTTCAATGGAATTTTTATTCTCCTGAGTGTCTGCTTGAATCTGCTTTATGGAATCCATTTGCTTCCTATGTTGTACTTCCATAATTTGCTTAAGCTCATTTATTTTTTTGCCTGTGTCTGCTCTAACATCACTAAGCATGGTGTATATTTTGGTAATCTCTGTGGTTATTTGAGAGATTATTTCTTATTTCATTTTTTCTAGAGTCTCCTCCAATTGCTTTGTTACCACTTTGGAGAGACCTGGTAGGGGGCTTTTGGATTTTCCAACTTCATTGCCCCCTGGGTTTGCCTTTGGTGAACTGGGTGTCTGCAGTTGTGTCCTGTTGCAGTGTCTCCTCATTTCTTTTCTTTTTTAGTTTAATTCCTAGAGTGATACTTGTTAGTTGCCTATAGTGGGTTGCATTATTGGTGGTATTAAGGACATCCAGGTGATGATCACTTCTCTGAGGTATCTTCCAGGTGTAGCTGGTTCCTGGGCTCCAAGTCTGTTGGAAGATCCCACCTCCTCAGTTTGTTAGAGATGAAAAGGTATTGCTTGCCTAGCCCAGTCCCTGGTTCTTTGGCACTGTACCTCAGCACTCTCCATGACCCCCAATCTCAGTCCTGGACCATCAGGGCCAACAGCTATCCAGAATAATTGTGTTAATTCTGGCTACAGTGGCACCCACAGCACCAAATACAGCCAACAAAACAATAAACTGTGCTAACCTCTGATTTACAACCCTCAACCATATAAATTGAATTTGTGGCCATACAACAGAATACAAAACAATCATATACAACACATAGATCTGCAATATGACAATTCTGTCTGCAAGGGTCAGGACCCAAAATGGATTAAGGAGAAGACAGAGAAGTGGGAAAAGAGAAAGAGATTACAAGCAGGTTGGAGGACAAAGATGGGTCCCACCAACTTAGAGAAACCAATACAGAAGACTGAGGGAAAAGAAAGCTAAAGAGACAAAAAGTAGAATAGAACAAAACTACCTCCAGAAGGAAGGCAGAACCCACATTCACACTCCAAAAAAAAAAAAAAAGAAAAGAAAAGAAAAGAAAAGAAAGAAAAAAAAGAAAAAAGAAAAAGAAAAAATAATAATAAAAACCAACTAAATAAAGCAAAGAAAAAGAAAAACTCCACTTCCAGGATTCTCTCTGGATTCACTAGTAGACAGCCTGTGGAGACAGCAACCCAAATTGTGGCACTGTATCCCCACAAGCCAGCAACAGCTTCATGACGGAGTAGTAGACAACCTTAGCAGGCCTGTCCCGAGAACAGACTCACTGGGCTTGCCACAGTTCAAGCAACTTCCTCAGGTCTGCACCCAGCTAGGAGCTGTTGGAGGAAGCCAGCAACAGTTCTGGTTTCAGGCTTATCTGACCCGACTCCAAAATGGCTCCCAGCCAATAGTTCTTTCCTGCAGAAGGACCGAGTCCTCTGCACTCACTGCCAGCCAGAACAGTGTCTGCATCCACCATGCTCCTTCACTGCCAAATCACTCCACAGAGGCCCCCAGGGTCGCCAGCTGCCACTGACACCATGACTGTGCTTCCCCAGGTTCCAACAGCTCTCCTCATGCAGTGAGTCCAGCTCTGGGCAAAGGCACCACTAGCTACCACCTTGTTCTTCATTGAAGTTTTTCTTTTCATTCTCTCTGTGGGCTTCAATTCAGACTCTAGACTATTTCTGAGTCCAAGGAACTCACTTGCCTCCTTTTTGTGTTCCTCAAGATGGTATATTCCCGCATCTAGATGGTGTCTCTCAGAAAGGCTGTTTTCTCTGCTGCTTATTACTCCACCATCTTCCCATAAGTCTAGACTTTCAATGGTTCTGTAAGCATGAATTTATAAATTAAAAGGAAGAGGCAGAACTAGCTGGAAAAAATGAGAATGCTGCAGGCAGGAACTGTCCTTTTACACTGAGAGAATGGCGAGTTCCCCCATCATCTCAACAGAGCCTCATTAAATGCATGGTACTCAGATGGTTCTGGGCACCTAATGATTTCTTTCATAGAACTCCTGTAGGGATTATATTCCCTTCATTAGGATTTGTTCTGTTTTCATTTTTAATGTTCTGTTCTCAATGTTTTAACATTGGAAGCTGCCTCTAATTCTTTCAAGAAGTGTAAATTAGCACTCTAAAATAGGAAGAAACCAAGTAAAGCAAAAAGCCATTCTGCTGTACATCTTTGTTGGAGGGCTTGGCATGAAACCACAGGATTTTCTGCCACCTGTGTAAGAAAGTGAGTGAGTGATGAGCATAATACTTATGCCAGCCCTGAAATTGGATTATTTCCCTCCTCCAAAATAGACCTGCTAATACAACATTAGCTTTCTGGAGAAATGGTAGCAATTTGCTTATTTCTCTACTGTCTCATCCTGTCCCCTAAGCTATTGTTTGAAAAGATTATGATTACATATGGTGCATGCATCTATCTTTCCAGAAGTAATAGTGCAGTGTTTTTTAGTTCAGGAAAGGCAGAACAAAACCTATTACAACTTCCAGGAAAGTTAAACTATAGATTCGATTTTAGAAAATTCTGGTGTTAATAGAGATGTTATGGTGGTGATGGTTTTCTGCTTGGAAACTCTGTGGATAGAGTAATGTCCATATATTTTAGAATGCTATGACTATAGACCTCAAGGAAAATGAAGAAATACCATGATTTTATCACAACATTGGACTGAAAAAATGGAAACCTTGATACCAAGTATCACTATAACTTCTTTTAATATTAGGTTACTAATCAAGTCTCATTAATTTAAGTCTCTTTTTGTTATTGTTTGTTATTGTTGTTTTTGACACCAGATTTCAATGTGTCTTTAATTCAATAGATATTAAGTACCTACTGTGTGCTAGGAACTCACACACAGGAAATGAGGTAAGACTGCTTTCTTAGTCCATGATTTATTTTTCCAGCAAAACTGAGAGCTATATAAAAACAATATACTTTGTCTTATAAAATGATTCTC
>RJWM01022580.1:0-19194 GCA_004363535.1 Dasyprocta punctata
CCAGATATAAACTTTCTGCCTATGCTAACTAATCATGGAACTATAGAAACCATGTTATCATAGGAACACCTGTTGATTTCCTTCTTTTATCTAAACTCTCAACCCTGGCCAAAAAAGAAAGTATATATATTCTGTTTGAGCTTACAATAAGCAAAGCAGATTCACACAGTCTCTGAGCTGTTTGTGTGTCTGTTCTCCATGTGCTGACACTCAGCCCACCTTTGGGGATTCTGTGAACCTAGCCTGGCTGGACCGCAGCAAAAAGATAATAATCAGAGTAAAGCAAAACAATGAGAACCCTATTGGGCCTCAAAGACAAGACAGAAGAGAATCCCCCATATTTGCTACATTGCTTACTGTCATTTTCAAAAGAGATGCTCAGGTTGCCAGCCCCAGGCCTGTAAAATCAATGAAACAATACCAGCATTTAGTTGCTTAATGTTCCTTAGTTGCTATCAATTTAACCAGACCTCCGAACCAGCAGATTGCTTGGAGGGGGTTAGGGGATCCTTGATTCTAAGTCCTTGTGCCTGTAGGCATACAGGAGGCACATGTTTCTCTTCCTGGAGTCTGTGCTGGTCGCAGTCCCCGGGAAGGTAGATTAGTTGTCCTCTGGTTGGAGCTGCTCAGGCCCAGCAGGGTAGGTCCTCAAGGGGCCCCTTCTCATTCTCTTCCAGGAGTCTGCACCAGTTGCACAGTCCCCCAGAAGACAGATTAGTTGTCCTCGGGTCAGATCCACTCAGACCCAGCAGGGTGGGTCCTCAAGGGGCCCATTCTTATTCTCCAGAAAAATAATTTAACAACAGAGTGAGGCATACACAAGACCAATTAGCCATGATCAAAAAAAAAATACACCAAGCCATATAACAATTACAAATTTAACAGATTAGAATATTAACAGTTGTTAGAGAATACAAACAAATTACCTATAAAGGAAAATGCACTAGAATCACAGCAGATTTCTCAACACAAACAATTAAGTCAAGGAGAGAATGAAGTAAGGTATTTCTAGCCCTAAAAGACAAGCTCCAACCCTGATAGATGTACCCCACAAAATTATCTTTCAAAATTGATGGAGAAATAGGATACTTCCATGATAAAGAACACCTGAAGAAATTCATGATCACCAAACCAGCACTCCAAAAAATTCTAAAGGATATTCTATCATAAGACAATGAAAACAATACCATAAATTCTAAAAGAATGGGTAATCCACCAGGCAAAATAAGCAAATAAACATCCAGGAAAGAGAACCACCAGCATAAAAATAATATGAAAAAATAAGTCAATACCTATCAGTGTAACCAACAATATATATGGCCTCAACTCAGCAATCAAAAGAAACAGACTGGCAGAATGGATCAAGAAGCAAGAGCCAAGCTAGGCCTGGTGGCATACACCTGTAATCCCAGCACTCAGGCATCTGTGGCAGGAGGACAGTCACAAGTTCCAGACCAGCCTTGGTTACACGGTAATTTTAAAGCCAGCATGAACTACATAGTAAGACCTTGTCTCAAAATCCCCAACCCAACCCCCACAAAAAAGAATTTGATTGAATGATAAAGGCTGGGAAACAATATGTCACATGACAGGAACCCATAAAAAAGCATGGACAGCTGTTCTATTTGCAGGCAAAGTAGATTTTAAGCCAAGACCAAGGAAGAAACACAAAGAAGTTAACAATAGAACAATCCAAGAAGAGGAGATAATAATCATATATACAATAAATACCATCATATCCAACTATATAAAACAAATATCAATGAACATGAAAAACCAAGTGTAAGCACTAATACAATTGCAATAAGGAACCTCAATTACCCACTGCCACAAATGGACAGATCACCTAGACAGAAAACCCATGAAAGAAATACAAGGGATGAACCAAACCTTTGAACAAATGGACTTAGTAGATATTGACACAGTGCTCACCCAACCACAGAATACACGTTCCTCTCAGCAACACATGAGACTTTCTCTAAAACAGAACACCTCCCAGCTCCCAGAATGTGCTTAAATAAATGCAGAGGAATTCAAATGATCCCTAAAGTTCAGAGCTGAAAGTAATACAGTGGAGATCAAGAAAATGACAGAAAGAATCAATGCCTTCAAGAGTTGGTTCTAGAAAAATGAAATACAGTAGACTGCTGCGCCCTTTTCTATTCATGTTCTGTTGACAAAGTCCAAGCATGAAAAAAGATAGACCAGTGCTCTGTTGACAAGGTCCAAACACAGACCCGTGTTCTGTTGACAAGGTCCAAATACAGAAAGTGTCTTCTGAGAAAAGGTCGCAGCATAAAAATTGGCTTTGTGGGAATGGGTTAATGCTTCTTGGGAACTATTGTGTTAATTTGTGCTCTGACACAGTTTGGAGAATTTCTTTCCTTCTTTCTTTCCCATGCACAAAATTAGTAAACAAAGTACAGAAACTCCCTAAGAACAAAGGGATATTTTACAAAACATTTTTCTACAAATGGTGTAACTGTCTGACATTGAGTCTGACCAAGATCAAGGTTATAGTAGAAGTTTGGGAGCCTTTAATGATAATAGTAATGACCAGCTGTCTGGGGTGGTCTGGGAACCTCTATACAGAGAGGCCAATATGCTACTATGTTTTGAGGGAGACAGGGTAGATAGCACATCCTTGCAGCTGCAAGAACCTCACAGAGTGATGGGGGACTAAATCAGGGCAGAATATGGTCTTGTGTTTTGCAGGTTTTTAGCTAGGCTATCACAATGGAGCATTTATTAATAACAAAAACACGCTTCAAGGACTTTAACTAAATTTAAAACTTTCTGCCTATGCTGACGAATCATGTAACCATAGAAACCATGTAACCATAGCGACACCTGTTGATTTCATTCTTTTATCTAAACTTTCAACCCTGGCCAAAAAACAAAGTATATGTTATTCTGTTAGAGCTTGCAAAAGTAGTAGTAATAGTAATGGTAGTGGTAGTAGTAGAAGCAATAAACGAAGCAGATTCAAGCAGTCTCTGAGCTGTTTGTGTGTCTGTTCTCCATGCGCCAATGTTCAGCCCACCTTCGGGGACTCTGTGGACCTAGCCCGGCTGGACCGCGGCAATAGACAAACTGTTAGCCAACCTCATCAAAAAAAAAAAAAAAAAAAAAAAAAAAAAAAAAAAAAAAAAAAAAAAAAAAAAAAAAAAAAAAAAAGGAAAGAGAGGACTCAAATTCATACAATTAGCAATAAAAAGGGCAAAATCACAACAGATTCTGCAAAAATCCAAATGATCATCAATACCTACATTAAGAATCTTTAATGAGATGCAAAATGCAGAATGAAAGGAGAGCCCTAGATACACATTAATTACCAAAGCTGAAACAAGAACATATACAAATTCTAAATAACCCAATATCATCCAATGAAATTTAATAGTATTAATAATAATAATAAAAACTACCAACAAAGAAACATCCAGGCCTAGATTCACTGCTGAATACTACAGGAAATTTAGAGAAGATCTAATGCTACTACTTCTCAAGCTCTTTCATGAAATTGAAAAGGAAAGCCATACACCCAAACTCATTCCTGGAAGCAAACACTACCCTGATACCAAAATCAGAAAATGATCCAACCAAATCTGAGGACTATAGATAGGCAAATCTCCTTAATGAACATAGACACAAAAATCCTCAATAAGGTACTGGCAAACACAATGCAGCAAATCATCAAGCAGATTATACACCATGACCAAGTAGAATTCATCCCAGGATGCAGGGATGATTCAGCACATGCCAATCACATTAACAGAACCAAAAGACAAAAGCCACCTGACCATCTCAATAGATACAGAAAAACCATTTGACAAACCCTAACATCCATACATGACAAAAACCTTAAAGAAAACTGGAATAGAAAGTCTGTCTAAGCCGGGCATGGTGGCGCATGCCTTTAATCCCAGCACTCGGGAGGCTGAGGTAGGTGGAGCGTTGTGAGTTCAAGGCCGGCTTGGGCTACAACGCGAGCGCAAGGCCGGCATGAGCTACATAGTGCGACCCTGCCTCAAAAAAACCAGGGCTGGGGAGTTTGGCTCAGCGGCTTAAGCGCCTGCCCTGGCAAGCGCAAGGTTGTGAGTTCAATCCCCAGTGCCGCAAAAAAAAAAAAAAAAAGAAAGTCTATCTATTGGCCGGGATATAGCTCAGCAGCACAGTGCCAGCCTGGCAAGTGTGAGGTCATGAGTTTGATTCCCAGTACCAAAACAACGACAACAACAAAAAAAGTCTATCTAAATCTGATAAAAACCTTCTATGACAGACCAATGGCCAACATCATACTACATGGTCAAAAACTGGAAGCTTTCAATCCAAAATCAGGAACAAGACAAGGATGCCAATTATCACCACTCCTTTTCAATATAGTTCTGCCAACATTAGCCAGATGAACTAGACAACTATAAGAAATGACGGGAATAAGGATAAGAAAGGAAGTTAAATATCATTATACATGAATGACATGATGCTTTACATAGAAGACTCCCAACCTCCACCAAAAAATTTCTAGATTTAACAAACAAATTGAAAGTGCAACTGGCTACAAAATCAAAACTCAAAAATTAATAGCATGCCTGTAGGTGAAAAAAACTCATTTAAGAGAGGAATTAGGGGAAAACACCTTGCATGACAGCACCACAACAAATGAAAGACTTTGTGATGGGTTCCGCTTGTGTGAGACTCTGCCAGCCCCAGTACACGCCCGGCCAACACAGTGCTGACCCTGAAAACAGCAGCGCTTATCTCCCACACTAACTCCCACCCTCCTCTTCTGGTCCCAAAATAATAAACCTTCTGTCTCCCTTTCACACACAAGCAAAAGGTCCTCCCATCCCCCTCCCAACACCATCCACTCGGGTCATCTCCACCCACTGTGCAAAAAAGTCCTCTAGTCCTCTCCCAACATGATGACCTGTCCACCCACATAGTCTCCACCCCATCTCAATCCCATAGAAGTGACTCCCAGCTTTGTCTCCTTTGAGGGTCCTTACAATCTCCAACCCTCCCATGCCAGCAATAAAGGCTTACTCTTCCTCTCTCAACTGTGCCAAAAAGCCTAGTGCTTTAGAATTGATCTAATGAAGGAAATATACTAGGCAAAAACAATGGCCATACTTCCTAAACTGTTACACAGAGTTAATGCAATCCCAATCAAAATACCAGTAGCATACCTTTAAGCACTAGAGAAAACAATCCTAAAATTCATTTGGAACCAGAAGAAACCTAAAATAGCAGAGCAAATTGTGGAAAACAAAGACAAGGTGGGGGCACCACAATCCCCAACTGGAAATTATACTGCAAAGCTACCATGATAAAAACAGCATGGAAGGGCCGGGAGTTTGGCTCAGCAGCTTAAGCGCCTGTCTGGCAGGTGTGAGGCTGTGAGTTCGATCCCCGGTGCCGCAAAAAAAAAAAAAAAAAAAAAAAAAAAAAAAAAAAAAAAAAAAAAAAAAAAAAAAAAAAAAAAAAAAACAGCATGGAACTGGAAAAACAAAACAAAACAGACTCAAGGATCAGTGGAACAGAAGATGCCCAAAAAACTCCAAATGCACTCAGCTGCCCTACTTTTGACAAAAGAGGCAAACACTTTCCCTGGAAGATAGTCTCTTTCCTAAATAGTGCTGGAAAAACTGGATTTCCACAGGCTGGAGGGTAAACCTAGACCCGCATCTCTCACCACATTAAATTAAAATCAAAGTATATCAAAATCTAAATACTAAAATAGAAACAGTCTACTAGAAGACAGAATAGGTAAAACTTTTGGAAATGTAGGTATAGGCAAAGACTATGAACAAACCCTGATTACACAAGAAATGTTGCAAAGAATCAACAACTGGGATCACATCACATTAAAAAGCTTTCACACAGTAAAAGAAATCTTCAAAAGAGTGAGGAGACAACCCATAGAATGGGAAGAAAATTTTACCACTTATTTTCAAAGGACTAATATTTGGAACATACAAAGAACTCAGAAAATCAGATCCTCTAAATTTGAAGACCCAATCAAAACATGAGCATCTGAAATGCATATACTTCTCAGATTAAGAAGTATAAACAGCAAATAAATATACATTTAAAATTGTTCAACATTCCAGGGCACACAAGAAAAGCAAATTAAGACAATGCTGAGATTTCATCTCACTCCAGAAAGAATGACATCATTAAGAAATCATGCAATAACAAATGCTGGTGAGGTTATGGGGAAAAAGGAACCCTTCTCCATGTTGGTTGGAGTGCAAACTGGTACAACCAATATGGGAATCAGTGTGGAGATTCCTCAAAAACCTAAAACTAGATGTTCCATTTGTCCCAGCTATTCCCCTTCTAAGTAGCTTCCAAGAGTTAAAGGCATGATACCACAGTGATATACACACATCCATGTTTATAGCAGCACAATTTGTAATAGCTAAATCTCGGAAACAGCGCAGCCACCCATCAAAATACATAAGTCCTTAGCTAATAATTAAAAAAAAAAAGGAAGTCAGCACAAACAGAAATGGAAAAAGTAAAATTACAGTGGAGTGTCAGGGATTTAGCTCAGCAGCGCAAGTGCCTGGCAAGTACAAGGTGATGAGTTTCATCCCCAGTACCCAAAAAATAAAATAAAATAAAATAACAATGCACAGTACTGAAAAACATATTATTAGTAACTAAAACATGTACTCCAATAAGCTGGAGAGTTCAAAGACTTGGATAGATTCCTAGATACATGCAAATCACAAACACTGAAACTAGAAGATACAAAAGTCCCGCATAATTCAATAACAAGCAACAAAATTGAAGCAGTGTCTTGCTTACTTTGCTCTCATTGCTGGGACAAAATACCCAACATCAAAAATGAAGGAAGGAAAGGTTTACTTAGTTTACAGGTTTTGGAGGTTTCACTCCATAATCAGCTGGTTTCAAGGCAGGGTGGCATGGCACTGGGGCAACACTTCAAGGAAGCAGCCAGAGCAAAAGTGGGGGGAAAGCCTCTTTTCCTCTCCTATACTGTACACAGGCCCCACCCACCCACCCAGGGCAGTGCAGCACTCACAAAATCTCTGTGCCCTCCACTTGCACAGGATGAGGATATTTACAAAGTAAGGATCCTGGTTCCCTGCTGAGTCTCTCTGTAAAACTTCTAAACCTCTCAAGTTGATGCAATGTATCAACCATAACAAGTAATTTAAAAACCTACAAACTAGAAAAAGCCCAGAACTTGATGAATTCAGTACTAAATTCTACAAAAACTTAAGGAAAAATCTAATGTCAATATTCTGCAAGATCTTTAATGAAACTGAAAAGAAAGGAGTACTGTCAAAGAGATTATTAGAAGCTAGCATTACCCTGATTCCAAAACCAAACAAGGACCCAATTAAAAAAGAGAGCTTATCTCATTAAGCTTATCTCTTTAATCACCAGACACAAAAATCATCAAGATGCTTACAAACAAAATGCAATGAATCATCAAAAAGCCATACATTAGCTGGATGTGTTGCAATCCTAGCACTCAGGAGGCTGAGGCAAGAGGATTGCCATGATTTTGAGGCTAGCCTGTGCTACAGTATTGTGTTCAAGGCCATCCTGAACTATGTAGTAAGACCCTGTCTCAAAAAAAGAAAAGTCATAAATTGCCGGGACTTTAGCTCAGTGGCCTAAGCACCTGCCTGGCAAGTGCAAGGTTGTGAGTTCAATCCCCAGTACCAAAAAAAAAAAAAAAAAAAAAAGTCATAAATCATGGCTGATTAGCCTTCATCACAGGCATGCACAAATCAATTAATGTAATACAGCACATAATTGATACGGAAGCAAAAAACAAAAATCATACAATCATCTCAATAGAAGCAGAAAACTTTTTGACAAAATGCAACATTCATGCTTGATAAAAGCCCTGAAGAAATAGGTGTAGAAGGTCCTTATCTGAATCTGGTAAAACTCATTCACAACAAACAAATAGTCAACAGCAAATTAAATGGGGAAAAGCTGAAAACTTTTCTTCTAAAATCAGGAATAACAGAAGAATGTCCAGTATCACCACTCTTGTTCAATATGCAACTTGAAACATTAACTATAGAAATCAGGCAAAAGAAGTAAATAAAGTGATACATGTAGGGAAGGAAGAGGTTATTATTTGCAAATGACCTAATCCTTTATATAAAAGACCCCAAAAATTTCACCAAAAGACTCCTAGAATCATCACATTCAACAAGTAACAAAATTCAAAATCAATACATACAAATGTATAGCATTTCTGTGCACCAATAATGAACTCATAGAGAAATTAGAAAAATACCATTCACGGTAATGTCAAGAAAAATTAAATAGGCCAGGCATGGTGGCACACATCTGTAATCCCAGCATTTGGGAGGCTGAGCCAGGAAGATTGGTGCAAGTTTGAGGTCAGCCTCAGCTACAAAGTGAGTTCGAGATCAGCCTGAACTGTGAACTGCACAGCAAGACTCTGTCTCAAAACAAAACAAAACAAAGAACAGGAAAAAAGGGGGGAGAGAAAATTTAAATACTTAGGAATTAATCTATAACCCAGAAGTTAAAGACCTTTACAATAATACAGTACTCTGAAAAAGGTTGAAGTTCACATCAGAAAATGGAAAGACATTCCCTATTCTTGGATAGGAAGGACCAGTATTGTCAAAATGGCCAGACTTTCAAGACTGATATATCGATCTAATGTAATACCAACCAAAACACCAACAGCGTTTCTCAAAGAACTAAAGAAAACAATCCTAAAATTCATATGGAACCAGAAGACATCAAGAATCGCAAAAGCCCCTGCATAACAAGATCAAAGCCAGAGGCATCACAATGCTGGATTTCAAGCTATAGTACATAGATACAGGGATAAAAAAAGACATGGTGCTGGCACAAAAACCCACAGGTGAATCAGTGGAGTGGAATAGAGGATGCAAACAATCCCAGGCACATTCAGCCATCACATCTTTGACAAAACTAGTTAGCATAGCCTCTTTAACAAGGATGCTAGGAAAATCAGCTCTAAATGTGGTAAAAAAAAAACATGCACTGTGTGTAACACTGCCTTTTCAACATACAATGCTAGAAAAACTGGCTCTACATATACAGAAAACTGAATTCAGATATACATATCTCACCATGTACCAACAGAGAAGTCAAAATGGAGCTAAGATCTAAATGTTAAAATGTAAACTATCTACTAAAAAATAAAACAGGTAAAACTCTTGAAGACATAATGCATAGGCAAGCACATTCCAAACAAAACTTCAACTGCACAAGAAATAACATCAGCAATCAATAAATGCAATTATATCATATTTAAAAGTTTCTGCACAGGAAAGCAAACAACTAACAGTGAAGACAAAATCTACAGAATGAGGAAAAGAATTTGGACAGATGACGAGTATCTAGAATAATTGAAGAACTAAAAAAAAAAAAATTAGATCCCCACACAAGAGATCCAGTCACAAAACACACAACTGAAATGAATGAACACTTTTCAGAAGAAGCACATATGTCCCCAAACACATTTCTCTGGCCATTAGAGAAATGGAAATTGAAACAACACTGAGATTCCATCTTATTCCAAAAAGAATGGCTGTCAGGTGCTGTCAAGTCAGTGGGGAAAAATGAAACCCTTCTGCATTGCTGGTGGGGATTCAAACTGGTACAAGCACTATGGAAATCAGTATGGAACTGTCTCAAAAACACTAACAATACAAATTCCATCTGACCCAACTATTCCCATTCTAGATATCTTCCCAAAAGAGTTAAAGACATTGTGTAATGAAACATACACACTCCCATGTTTATAGTAACACAAATAATAATAGGTAAAACATGGACATAGACTGTATGTCCATCAACAGATGAAGACACAAAGAAAATGTGGTTATTTATGCACAGTAGAGTACTACTGTTATAAAAATGGGTATATTTGGGGGGTTTTTGGTTTTGCTTTTTTTCTGGTACCAGGGATTTAACTCACAACTTCATGCTGCCAGGCAGGTGTTTAAACCACTGAGCTAAATCCCTGGCTCCTATTTTTTGTGACAGGGTCTCACTACGCAGTTGAGGCTGGCCTTGAACTCACTTTGTAGCCCAGGCTGGTCTCAAACTCACAATGATTCTCCCACTTCAGCCTGAGTGCTGGGATTAAAGGTATGAGCCACCACACCCGGATAAAAATGGGTATATTTGAATTGTGTGTAAAAAAGAAATTGATCCAGCTTGAAACCATATTAGCTGACATAAATCACACACACAAGCCTAAATATGGCATGGTTTCTCATATATGAGCAAGCCAAAGTACAGGTAAACAGAACACAATAAAAGAAATAGGCTGATGTTTTGCAAAAGGGTAGGGGACCAAGAGATGCAAGATGACGGAAGCGGGGGAAGGGGAAATGGATGAAGAAAGACGAGTTATATACATGGACCCACTTCCCACATAAATGCAGCCATTATATGCTGCAAACATGTACTAATGTAAAATTTTTTTAAACTAAAAGAAAATAGGACTTAGACTATCTATTTTTCTTTGTATATTCAAGCAATCACCTATCATGTTGGAAATATTTTTCTTAAAATGCAATGCTGGAATGACAGGGAAAGGAGGGTTCTCACTGTTGCTGGAGGGAGAAGGTGCAAGGCCAGCTTCCTTGCAGGCAGGAACACATGTGAGGATAACAACACTTTGCATTTTGTGAACATCTGGACTACAAGAAAAACAAAAAGTTGAAACTCGTCACTGCACACAGCCTGTCCCCTCTTTTCTCATTTCTCCTTTCCAACCCTTTGTTCTACACTCACAAGCAGACACTGGTGCTAGCTTTGGTAAATCTTATCCAATTAGCCAGACTGGTTAACCTTATCTGAGTCTCATCTGACTCTCAAAACACCCTGGGAGAGATAGCAGGATTACTTTGGTCTAGGCTTGAGTCAAGGTGGGTGGAGCGCTCCAGGGTAAAATTGCTTACCCAGGGTTGCCCGTAAATCAGAGCATGGAAGCAACCAAAAAAAAAAAAAAAAAAAAAACCCACCTCATTTTAGAATGAGCAATAAATTTCAAAATGTCTTTGTGTGTGTGAGTGCGTGTGTGTGTGTGTGTGTGTCAGGGCCTCCCTATGTGGTCCAGTGTAATCTTGAAATTGCTGTGTTGCCCAGGCTGTCCCTGAACTTGTGTTCACTTGGCTCAGCCTGCCGTGTGCTGGGATGAGTCATGCATTTCACACTGGTTGAAAACATTTCTTTAAACAAAATATTCAAGATCCATGGTCCAAGATACTGAACATCAATCGGCATGTGAGTAATCTTAAAAACTGAAGATTAAAAAGTGTCAGTGAAGGGCCGGGAGTTTGGCTCAGTGACTTAAGTGCCTGTCTGACAGGCATGTGGTTATGAGTTCAATCCCTGGTGCCACAAAAAAAAAAAGTGTCAGTGAAGATAAAGGAAACGGGACCCTCAAACTTTGTTGCTGGAAATGTAAAACTGTACAGTCACTTTGGAAAGTATCTTGGCAGTTCTTCAAAATGTTAAACATACAGTCACCATTTGGCTCAGAAATTCTACCTTAGGTTTATATCTAAACAAACTGAACACATTTTTTACACTCAAAGCCTGAATATGAATTTGGGCTATTATCAGCAGCATTACTGACAATAGCCCCAAAGTGTAAACAACCCAAACAAATCTTCACTGGTTCATGAAATGTCTTTTAATTAATAAAAATACTGTATCACCATAAGAAAGCCTGCAGTGTTACTAGATGTCATGGCACATGCCTATAGTCCCAGTCATTGGGGAAGCTGAGGCAGAGCCTGACCTAAGGCAGGACTCCATCTCTAAATAATATTTAAACAGGGCTGTTAAGGATTAAAAACTGGTGGTCAACTTAACACCAGCTGAATTAAATCAGCATAGCACTGAGTGTGGATGGCCCACCTGAGCAAAGTTGCCAGCATAAAAGGAGACCTGGAGAGGAAGAGCCTGACACTGTGAGTTCTCCTAAGTGAAGGTGTTTGGAGCTGTTTGTTCTCCTGCATGAGCTTGTTATGCTGGCTTCCCTGATAAGAATTCAGCCATTATCATTGGAGGAGCTTGGGACCTTGTTGCTGAAAGTGGCTGTGGTTCACTTTGGGGGAGCTCTGGTCCTTATACTGAGCATTGCTTCCTGGCTCTGGAGGGGAATATGTTTGCTGTTTAATCTCCAGGAGAGGTTTGTCACTCTGGCTTCCTGATAAGAACTCAGCAGTTATCTTCACAAGTGCTAGAGACCTCATTGTTGCTGAGGATGGCTGTGGTGCTTTTCAGGGGAGCACAGGTCCTTATTTTGAGCATTGCTTCTTGGCTCCAGTGTAGAACCCCCAACCTACTGGCACAGATCCTTCACCCCACTGGCATAGACTTTCAAGCTTCCACCACTGACCTTGCAGTCTTCCCAGCACAGATCCATAAAACAGACTGGCACGAGACATTGTCATGGGCTGTAGGTCTTCAGCTGGACTCATGCCAGACATTACTGTGGAAACCAGGCCCTTGGCTAGATTTTCTAGGTCTTTAGTATTGTGGACAGATTTTCTGCACTTGCTTGTATTTAACTGTAGGTGACCATCATAAAACAGTATTATAAATTCTGTGTCATGTATGTAATTGTACTCCTTGCAACCCCTGACTATAAGGGCTGGGAACTGAGTTTGGTGATGCATGCTTGTAAGTCCAGTAGTGAGAGTGGCCAAAGCAAGATCATCACAAGTTCCAGGCCTACCAGGTCAATTTAGCAAGACCCTGTCTCAAAAATAAAAAGGGAAAAAGGCTGGGGATAATATTTAGTAGTCGAGTAGCCCTGGGTTCAATCCCCAGTACTGTCAAAAATATTTTTAAAAAGGAATTCAGTGCTGATTCATTCCCTGAGTCAGGTGAATCTTGAGATGATTTTGCCATTGAGGAAGCTAGTCACAAAAGACCTATTATATGAGCCCACTGATATTAAATGTCTAGTTATCAAATTCATAGACATGAAGTAAAACAACAGCTTCTAAGAGGTGGAGGTTAGGAGGGACTGGAAGGTCTGACATCTCTTTTAAGTAAAGAAAATGCTTTGGAATTATCAAGATGATGGTGTACAATGCAGTGACTATCTTAAAAGTCACTGGTCAAGCCAGGCGTGGTGGTGCATGCCTTTAATCCCAGCACTCGGGAGGCTGAGGTAGGCGGAGCATTGTGAGTTCGAGGCCGGCTTGGGCTACAACACGAGTGCAAGGCTGGCCTGAGCTACATAATGCGACCCTGCCTCAAAAAACCAGGGCCAGGAGTTTGGCTCAGTGCCTTAAGCGCCTGCCCTGGCAGGCGCAAGGTTGAGTTCAATCCCTGGTGCCGCAAAAAAAACAAAACAAAAAAAAAAGTCACTGGTCAAAATTATACTATAAAGCTACTGTGATAAAAATAGCATGGCATTGGCAAAAAAACAGACCTGAAGATTAGTGGAACAGATTAGAAGAAGCAAAAACAACTCCAGATACACTAAACCATTTTTTTTGTGTGTGGCACCAGGGATGGAACTCACAACCTTGCACCTGCCAGACAGGCACTTAAGCCACTGAGTCAAGCTCCCATCCCTAGTTTTTTTGAGGCAGGGTAGCATGATATAGCTCAGGCCAGCCTTGCACTTGTGTTGTAGCCCAAGCTGGCCTCGAACTCACAATGCTCCTCCTACCTCAGCCTCCTGAGTGCTGGGATTAAAGGCGTGTGCCACCATGCCTGGCTAAACCATCTTATCTTTGACAAAGGTGCCAAACACATTCACTGGAAGAAAGACAGCTTCTTCAATAAATGGTTCTGGGAAAACTGCCTCTACATATGCCAAAGATTAAAACTAGACTCGTATCTTTCACTATGCACTAAGCTAAAATCAGAATGTGTTCAAAGATATTAATATTAAAACAGAAACATTAAATCTGCTGGAAGACAGAGTAGGTAAAACTCTTAGACATTGGTGTAGGCAAAGACTTTATGAACAAAACCCTGACTGCACAGGAACTATCACAAAGAATCAACAGCTGGGGTCTCATCCTATTGAAAAGCTTTTGCACAGCAAGAGAAACCACCAACAGAGTGAACAGACAACCTACAATATGATAGAAAATGTTTGCCAGCTGTACCTCAGACAAAAGATTACTATTGAATACATATAAAGAACTCAAAAATATCAGTCTCTCAGATTTAAAGGCCTAATCCAAAAATGGATATCTGAGATGAATACACACTGTTCAGATGAAGAAGTATGAAAAAATACTATAAATATGTGAAAAAATGTTCATCATCACTGGTCATTTGAGACATGCAAATTAAAACAACAGAGATTCTACCTCACTTCAAAAAAATGGGTATTATCAAAAAATCAAGCAATAACAAATGCTGGAGGGCCTGTGGGGAAAGAGGAACCCTTCTCCACTATTGGTGGGAGTGTAGGCTGGTGGAACCACTGTGGAAATCAGTGTGGCGATTCCTCAAGAAACTAGGACTTGAGGTCCCATTTGACCCAGCTATTACCTTCCTGGGTAATTCCCAAAGAATTGAAAGCATCATACTACAGCAAAATATGTGCACCCATGTTTACAGCACCACAATTTGTAATAGCCAGATCCTGGAAAGAACCTAAACGTTCATCAACTGAGGAATGGATAAAAAAAGATGCAGTGCTTTTATACACAGAGCACTACTCAGACTCATGTAAGCTGGAGACTTTTATAGGTAAATGGATGCAAGTTGAGACCATACTCTTAAGTGAAATAAAGACACACATGTAAACATTGTATTGTCTCACTAATGTGAGAAGCTGAAACAACATATGTATATCTATGTTTGTATATGAAACATACAACATATGTATATGTATGTTTGAATATGTACATAAAAAATGGTTAAAATTGTTGTAATACTGATTTCTGAGTGCATTAAAGAGAAAGATTTGTACTGGCACTGTTCAAACAATTGAATGCAGATGTCCTGTGCTCTGGGTGAATGATCTGGGGATCACAATGCACTATGTACTATTGTTGCCTGGATTATGTGTTCTGAAAAATTTTTTTTCTCTTTGAAATAAAATGGATTTGGAAAAGAAAAGTCACTGGCATGTATTTTCTTTTCTTTTCTTTCCTTCCTTCCTTTCTTTCTTCCTTTGTTTTTTTCGGCACCAGAGATTGAACTCACAACCTCGTGCCTGCCAGACAGGTGCTTAGGCCATTGAGCCAAACTCCCAGCCCTGGTGTGTATTTTCAAATGGCAAATTCTATGTCATATGAATTTCTCCCACCCCCAAAAAAAGCTCATTCCAGAAATAGAAAGCAATTTAGATAGGGGCTCCAGACCCATTCTTATGCTTTGTCAGAACCTGAACATCTCTGCCACCCCCAGGCTGTATTCATGGTGCAAGGCTGAATCCTCCCCTTACTCATAGCCTTGCAATGAAGGAAGGTTCCTAATTCAACCCTAGTCCCTAATGCAGAGCAGGCGACATTTCCAGTTGCCATGTTGCTAATTCCCAGTGACCGATGACCCAGTGGAGAGGCCTGGATCATCCCTGGCCAGGCACAGTGTGAGCTGCTAGCAGCAAGGCTCACACAGCAAGTGGGACACATGAGTCAGACCCGTGAAGGTGCAGGGCTGCTACAGGATGGAGGGGGCCACTCACCTGTTCCCACCCCTGGCTTCTCTTTCACAGATGGACACTCTGGTATTGACAAAGTGGACCGCACAACCTGGAAAAAAGGAAATGTGAGCCTTTATCTGATGAATGCGAACCATCCTGCCCTTGACTCACAAACATGCAATTCATTCAGCATCTGGGAGGACAGTACAGAAAACACTATTTCCTGTTTTTTTGGAGTTCATACTGTGGTTAGGGAGACAAAATACAAACAAGATGATATAATGCTGGGTTCAATGTTACAAATGAAATAAATGGTGTCAAGACAGTGAGAGACAAGAGGTTGGGGGTTTACCTCCATGGCATAAGTGCCTGCCTCATAAAAGCAAGGTCATGAGTTCAATTCCTAGTACCCAAAAAAATAAATAAATAAAAATAGTAACAGATGGAGGCTGGAGGACGCAGAGAATATTTTTATTAAGGGCTGTCAGACTTTTCCAAGGCAACATTTAGTAGAAGTCTACAGAGCTGGGCATGGTGGTGCATGCCTTTAATCCCAGCACTCAGGAGGCTCAGGTAGGTGGAGCATTGAGTTTGAGGCCGGCTTGGACTACAACATGAGCAAGGCTGGCCTGAACTACATAGTGTAACCCTGCCTCGAAAAAATAGGGCCGGGAGTTTGGCTCAGTGGCCTAAACTCCTGCCTGGCAGGCATGAGGTTGTGAGCTTGATCCCCAGTACTGACAAAATATAAAATAAAATTAGAAGTCTATAGATGAAAAATAATCAGAGACAGGGATCAAGCTAGACAAAACAGCATTTCTAAAGTAGAGGGTGCTGTGTTCCCAGGCAACTGGCCTGGAAATGCATACTTCCCTGAGTGCAGAGGCCCTAAAGACAAGGAGCACACAGTGGTGGCCATGGAGGTGCCAAAGGCAGCAGGTAGCAACACGAAAGACCCTGGGCTCAAGTGAACTCAGTGAACCAGGGACAATGGGAGGCCTGGGTGTGCAGAAGAGGGAGGAAGAGGAAGATTCCAGGCAGAAACATCAGGATGGCCTGTCACAGGAGGTTACCTAGGACACCTACTGCCCTCTCCTTCCTGGTGTCTGCCGCTACCCTCACCCACAAGGCTGACCACTTCATCAAGTGCACTGCCCCTGAAATCACAGCTCAATGCACTGCAACGTGTGCTTTCTGTCTGTGGAATCAACAGCCATTTTCAAAGTGGTCCCCTTTATTACCATGCTGTCTGTGGGATTCTCAATCCAATTTTACTAAAATGTTTAACTGAAACCCAAATCAATTAAGTATCATTCTATTGGTATGTGGGATGAACAACACAGTTTGCGTCAGCCTGTCTGAACCCCCATAAACACACACACACACACACACACACACACAAACTTACAGCTGGAGCCTTAAATACCCATCTTCAGACTTCCATTAGTGACTCTACCCAAGTTTGTATAATTCTGTGTCTGTCTTTGGCTTGTTAGAATCCACATCCTCAGTCTTTGCCAACAGTACTCCTGGGCAGTCTGCCATTGGTAATCCAGACCTGAGGAAAGTAAGCAGGGCTTTGGAGATGCTGCTCACCTCTAAAGCTGCTTGGCAAGTTCCAGGTGCCCACCAGATTTCAGAACATGCAAAGTGCTCCACTCTGCAGAAGACAAGCTGCATGAACACAGGACAGGGGCTCCCCCCAGTCTTTGGAGGCAATGACCATCCTGGGAGACTGGTGAGTGGGGCAGGGTGGGAGGAAGGACTACCAACAGCACTGAGAGCTCAGCCACCATCACAGTGCAATGGGGATTCCTCAAGAATCAGGGATCCCATCATTGGACAAGCTATGCACTTACCTAAACCACATGTTATGTGCTGCTGCCTACGTCCACTTGGTAATTGTTGTACACATTTGTACTGATTCTTTTTTTTTTGTTTATTTATTTTTTTAGCACTGGGAATCAATCCCAGGGCCTTGTGCCTGCTAGGCAAGCATTCTACAACTGACCTACACCCTTAGCCCTGTATTTATATTGGCACTTAACAAAGAAATGAAAAGGGATAAAGGGACTGCTTCACAACACATAATGTGTGAGATTTATGTGGATCTTTTCTTTTTTTCTTTTTTTGTGGCACCGGGGCTTGAACTCATAACCTCGTGCCTGCCAGACAGGTGCTTAAGTCACTGGGCCAAACTCCTGGCCCTGGTTTTTTTTTGAGGCAGGGTCGCACTGTGCAGCTCAGGCTGGCCTAGTGCTCGCGTTGTAGCCCAAGCCGGCCTCCAACTCAAAATACTCTGCCTACCTCAGCCTCCAGAGTACTGGGATTAAAGGTGTGCACCACCACACCTGGCTTTATGTGGATCTTGATTCAAGCAAACATAAACAAGGAAGGTATAATGATAATGAAACGTGAACGTCAACCATCAGTGTTTCAAATGTAGTATGGGTTTCATTGATTTCTCAGAATGACCTTTTACTTTACAGACACATGTTGACTGTCAGCATGCAGGCCCAAGGTGGTGATGCTGGCTAGGAGTAACTGCTAATGCTGCTCCCAGGCACAGGTGGACATACACACAGGAACAGCCTGCAAAGGCAGCTGGAGCTCCAGAAGCACAGGGACTGGAGACCCAGAAAGGCTTGGTGCAGACCTGGGCCTGCCACTGCCACTGAAGAGAGAAACATAGGACTTCGGCAAGCCACTTGGCCCTGCTGAACCTCTTTCTTTTTTTGAAAAGGAGTAGCATCCACCCAATGGGAGCTCACGAGATGCCACACAGACCCTTTAGTGTCCTGGAACATGGAAAGTGGTCAAGCAATAATATTGAAGGTGGTGACCCTGAGCTGACAAGGCCATGCAGATGGGACCATACCTCGGAGCCACTACAGGCACAGCGCTTCTGTTCTTCATGGAGCCCAGCTCTGGCCTGGATGGGAGCAGCATTGACCCCACTGGAGAGACAGAATTCTGCGACTGGGGCAGAATACAGGGAATGTTTATTAATAATAAGAATAGTGTGGGGGACCTAGACACAGACGCTTATGGAACTTTCATCAGAAAATGTCAAACTTCTATGAGCGATCAGACAGAAGATTTATCCAGCTTTCCAAACTACAAGATGTATCCCTCACTTCAGCTCTGCCACTGAAACATGAAAGCAGACATGGGACATCGGGAAAAACACGGAATTCTAATAAAACTGTCTTACAAAAGCCAGGTGGTGGGGTTGATTTGGCTCATTCATGCAACAACACTGTGGGCAAAAAAGTGACAGTGAAAACAAGGGTTAAGCTAATAGAAGACAAATGAGAAAAAAACGGTAACAGAGTAGAGTGTACTAATAAATAGCTACATGATAGGCTTAAGTCAAACGAATACATAAGCACATTAAAACCATATTACTAATTAATTAAAAAGCAGAGATTATCACAATGGATCAAAAAAGTAACCCTGCAACTTCTAACTTTCTGCCCACAAGAAATACTTTATGTATTACTTTTATCTTAAACTTTTTTTTTTTTTTTTTTTTTTTTTTTTTTGTGGCACCGGGG
>RJWM01022580.1:19294-33508 GCA_004363535.1 Dasyprocta punctata
TCACGGCTCTGGAGTTACCTTCTCGATCTTGCTTAGCTCTTCGGCGAAAGCCTGGAGGGCATCGGCTCGTTGAAAATCCACCACAGCATAATATGCTTGCGTCGGCACCATCTCGGAGGAGGAGAGCTCAAAGCCACCTGGAAAGTTTTGTTTTACGCACAGAAAAGTGACTTGTTTTCTTCTCCTTTGTGGGTCTTCCACGTGGTTCCCGCCTGCACAGTCTAATGACGCCACTGGTCCGCGCCACCGCGCCAGCTCCAGTGCGCCTGCGCGGTGCCAGCTTCCTGGTGGAATGGAGGGCGGGGCCACTACTGTCTTCCCAGATTTAGGCTCTGGGAGGCGCTAGCGTCTCACACGTCGCTTGCTGAGACCCAAATTTGAGCTGATAGGAAAAAATGTGGTCATAGATACACAATTCAAAGTCTGGCTGTAGTAGCACAGGCCTGGGATCCCAGCCATTGCTGGGGCTGAAGCAGAAGGAGAGTAAGGCTTGAGGCTAGACTGGACTCTATAATGAGGCCCTCTCTAAAAACACAGACAAAACCAGCACATCCACAAACCCAAACATGCTGTGGGGGAGGTGGGGTGTGGGGTGTGGGGAGTGTCAGCGGGGGTCAGCGCTCACCTAGCATAAGCAAGCCTTTGCCTTTGGTCCTCAGTGCTACAAAAACAAAAGCAAAATATCTAGCAAAAGGCAATGTGAATTCCTGCAGCAGGGGACTGCAAACCTGTGTCCATGGTCATTTCTAACTTGACTGCTTCTGAGGAGGCCCTGGAATGTGTGTTCGCAAAGCATCAGGAGCGTGAAGTGAGGGAAAATCTCTGTCTCCATGTGTTTCTGCATGATATAAAAGCAGCCTGGACATTTGGCACAGAGAATGACTCCTCTTAATCAGTTCCTAAAGCTTGGATTTACTTGAATTCCTGTTTGTTTCAAGCTGCAATTTATAGAAAGTTAAATTCATTTGAAAAACTAGCTGCACTTTCGTTTGTGATACATTTTACTTAATAGGTTTTTCTCTTTTTCCAAACACTCGGTGTTGACCTACCAGCCAGGTTACCCCGTGTGAGCTGCCAGCTGCCTTATCAGCATCTGCCCACACAAGGCACACAACCATGTTCCCGTGCTGCCCAAGCAGAGTTGTCAGACACCTGGGTTTCAATTTTAGGATGGAGGGGAGAAAATACCACAAGTTTGCAGAGGACAAAATCAGGCCACACAAGTGAATTAGGGGTGATAGATAATGGTTTCACATTTTCACTGGCAACACCAAGCCTTAGAAGAGAAATGACAAAAGCAATCAAAATTCAGTAGGTTTCCAGAAAAACAATTTTTGATTTAAGATCTACACTTAGCGAAACCGTCAATCCAAGTCAATGTGGAACAAAAGGCATTTTCCTGCACACAAAGGCTTTGTGATTCCCTCTCCTGCGTGTTTCATTTCTCAGGAAACACTGGAGACTATGTTCTACCCAAGTCAAGAAGTGCACTACAGTGAAGAAGCAACACCGCCGAAAGCAGGTCCAGCACACAAAGGAGGGCAAGAAAACCCAAGGACAGTTCCTACTCCCCAGTCACAGAGAACAAGCAGGTGAAATTTTAAAGATTCAAAAATTGTCAGAGAGGAAGGTTCAGGGCAATGTATCTGTGGCTGCCCATGAATGTTACTGGATCGTGTGTTTCATCAGTGACCATCAGGGTCTTCAAAGGTGCTGATGAACAGCTGAGACCAAACACTGAGGCAATAATAAGTTATGACTATCCATACGACAGGAATGTCCATGCTGAAGTCTGACATTTTGTTTTTCCCTGATCTTCATAGACTTTATATGACAATAAAATGCTAATCTGGATGGATTCTCTCTCTTGTTTTTTTTTTTTTGAGAAGCATAGTCCTGGGAGAAGGAGAAGGATAAAGGGCCCAGGAAGATGAAGCAAGGTCGCTTAGGAATATCCTTGACTTGTCCAGAGCACAGAGTGTCCAGTATATGTACTTAGGATGGATGTCAAAATACCAAGTCTGAAGAAACTGGAAACACAGTCACTGTGAGGATTTAGCTCAAATGTCATCTGCTAGTAAAGGCTTCCATGGCTAGGACAACTGCAGTGATGGTTTCTCCCACTCCAATTCTCCCTAAGCATTTCCCACCTCATTCCACTCATGGGATCCAGTTCCTGTCCACAGTCTTAAGCAACTGCTGAGGCTCCCATCTCACCCAGAGTAAACTTCCTCAATCCAGCCCTATTGGGGACCCAGCCCTATTGGGGACCCCAGTCTCCTGAACAAGTATACAGTGAAGCCTTAAATAAATGAGACAAGTGGTATGATTTTAGGGCTCCGGGAGGATCAAAGCCCCTGCAGACTTCTTGATTCTGTGACTTTAATGAGGGCTAAGACAGAGAGCCTCTCTCCATTGCCCATATTTATTATCATTAGCAGACAAAGAGAGGGAATACTGAGGAAAGCACGGGAAATGAGCAGAACCTTGGGAGTCACTTCAAAGACTTCTCCAAGTAGTAAATTGTGCCAATTAAGGAGAACTGTCTTATATACATGATGACATTTATGGTAGGAACAGGACTGCTGCTGCATTCTCTATTTACTTGAGTCTGAGCCAGGCATTGTCAGCAGTGAGCTTATCTTGCCTTTTGAGGTATCTCTGACATCACAGGTCACTACAGACCTCAGCCAGGACCAGTGATTCATAGAGGTTCCTTACTATGAATCAGCTCCCATCACCAGGCAAGGGGCCTAGGTCTTGGACAGGCTCACAGATCAACAGAAAGCCAATTAGTTAATTTTAAATCCTGCCCAGAGCTGTTTCCCATAGTGGTCTCCAACACAGCCCCAAGTCCCTTGAGACCCAGCTGGGCCCCTCATCATCTCAGTCTTCCAACCCTGACTGCATTGCTGAGGGCTCCACTTCCTCTGCTGTTTTGCCTCTGGCCACAAACTGACCTGTGTTCTTCCAAGAATAGATAGAGAGGGGCTCTCAATTACACATGAAGGCTACACAGTACATTTTTGCAGGAGAATGAGTGTCATCCCAAAGCAGAGAGCTAACAAGGCTTTCCAAGTGCCCAGGACACAGGCTATGGCCATGGCTAAACAACCACAAGGGGCAGACCCTCCCCATTCTTCCCCACTGTGCACTGTGATTCCAAACCATGACCTCCTCACTACCTGTTGGGTAGATTCCTATTCACTTACTTATTCAGTCTCTATTTACCTCCTATTTGGGGCTGGCTCCTGGCCAGGTGATGACTAATCCTTGGGGCTTCAGTTCATCAGATATCACCTCATCAATGGATTTCCCACACCTTCCACCTGCAAAGAGGGCAAAATTAAGTTACACAGAAGCCCTCAGTTGATGGGTATACTAGTGCACACCTGGAATCCCAGCACTCGGGAGGCTGGGGTAGGGAGAGTTCAAGGCCAGTCTGGGCCACATAGAGAGACCCTGTCTTAGAAATTAAATAAATAAACAAAAAAGGAACCCATCAGTATTTTTTCAATCATTATAGTACCAAACTTCATATCCTAATAACAGAGAAAACACGTGTTCAGGTACACAGAACAAAACATTTATAAAAACAAGTTACATGTTAATGTATAAAACATTTTTTAATAAATTCCATGAAGTCAAGTTCATACATACTGTTGTCACTGTGCTGTAAAACTATAAATTAATTTGAAAGATGAAATATTCCATCAAGCTGGAAATGCTACTCATGTCTAAGTGACTGCTGTAGCCGGGCATGGTGGCACATGCCTTTAATCTCAGCACTTGGGAGGCTGAGGTAGGTGGAGTGTTGTGAGCTTGAGGCCCACTTGGGCTACAATGCGAGTGCATAGTGTGACCCTGCCTCAAAAAACTAGGGCTGGGAGTTTGGCTCAGTGGCTTAAGCACCTGTCTGGCAGGTGCAAAGTTGTGAGTTTGATCCCTGGTGCCACAAAAATAAATAAATAAATAAATAAATAAACAAATAAAATTTGACTTTAGGAATGGGTAAAGAAAGCTGAAGCATGGTAGTGCATACTATAATCCCAGTACTTGGGAGGTTGAGTCAGGAGGATCACCATGAACTTCAGACCAGCCTGTGATACACAATGAGTTCAAGGCTAGCCTAAATTAGATATCAAGACCCTGTCTCAAAACTCACAAACCAAAGCAAAGTAGAATGGGTAAAGCCACACACAGGTGTGATCTTAAGCATGAGAGACCAAGGCAAGCAGATTGAAAGTTTGAAGCCAGCCTGTAAAACATAGATGAAAAAGGTCTGGTGATCAGTGGTAAAGCACTTGAGTAGCACATGCAAGGCTCTCAATTTCTCTCCTAGACAGAAATTAAAGTTCAATTATTAAATATTTATAAACTCTGACTGGCTAAATACTTTTCTGAAATTCTATTTTGTGGAAAGAGTACAAAATCTAGAGCTGCAAATTAAGGACTGCTTTGAGCTGATGCTTCACATCAGCTTATAGATTTGGCTTCTTTAAAACACAGGTCATCTTCCATACAGTGAAGAAATTTGTATTTTTTATTTGTTTTTGTGAGAGAGGTCTTCCTGTATCGTTCAGGCTGGACTTGCCTCACTGTGTACCTAGACTGGCCTCACACTCATGATGATCTTCTTGCCTCAGCCTCCCCAGTGCTGGAATTACAAGCATGTGACAACACACCTGACCAGAAACTTACATTTTTAGAATTTGTTTAAATATAGGAGTTTTATTTTGTTTAGATGTATGAGACAGAGATGTGATAATATGAAAACTTAGTAGACATTCTGTATTTTTATTAAGAAAAACCTAAAAAATCAGTCAAAATAAAAAGTTTAATCATGTTTGAAATTGAAGCATAATTTAAAGTGACAAATTATAAAATTGTTTATTTTTTAGTAAACATCCTCAAAGTTTCAGTGAACTAGGTTACTATGCTCAACAAGATCTTCTGTATTTGTATTATGTATTTGTTTCTCAGTCACTCTATTACAGGTACCTTACAGTTCCTAGCACACATTTTTATGTAATTACATTCCATAGCATTTTTTGCATGTATCTTACTTGCATATAATCCTTTGGAGTAAATGCATTTTGTATAGAGATGCACATCAGTTCGTTGGAGGCCAGGGAGGAGTGATTTGGATTAGACTGAGAATCACTCCCAAATTCTCATTCACACAGAGGCAAGTTTGTTGGTGTGACTGGCTTAAGGGGTGCTGCAGGAGACAGGGCCTGGTTGGAGGTGCTCGCTGGGTGCTGGCCTGGAAGGATGAATCTCCTCTGCTGTGTTCCTTTGCTCTCTGCTTCCTGGCTGCCACTGGGCCATGCCGTGTCTGTCTGGGAACCAGGCCTCTTGGAGCCAAAGTAAACCTCTCCTCTGATTTGCATGTGTAGGCATCTGTCCCAGCAACAGGAAAAGTGATTAAGACAGGACCTACTGTTACTTGGGACTACAGTGAGTTGTTTGTTTTGTTCTGTTTTGCTTTGCTTTGCTTTGTATCACCTGTAATCAACGTTAGTGTAGCACCTGTATCACGTATTCCCTGAAATGTCTGATTATTTCCTTTCACCGGGTACATGGTTACACTGAAGAAAGGCTACAGGTCCCTTGGGAAAGGATGGAAAACAGAGACTGGGCCCTTCAAGAAAGGACCCTGGTGCACAAAACTGTGTTGTTAAAGGGTTCTAGGTGTGTAAACTGGTTTATGTGTAGGAATCAGTTGACTCACATGCTATGATTCACATGCAACAAATTGAGGTATGATTTGATTTGTGTGTCTTTAGTGCTTTTCTGTGTATATTCTGCACATGACAGATTCCTCCAATGATTTCTTTGCCTATGCTGTTAGTTACTGTAAGCAAACCCACGGTGTCTTTGGCAGTGGAGAACTGCCACTGAATCCTTTGGTATCCCATTATACCTGCTACATGTTAGGTTCTCAACTGAGTAACTGGAGAACCACCAAAAGGTCAGGCATACAGATAAGAGTAGTGATGAAACTTTTCAAGGGTGCTGGTGTGCCCCTCAAAATCTCTCTCTTTTTTCTTCAAACTCACAATATCATTCTTGCAGGCAGGAGCTGTGACACTGAGCTATATCTCTGGCTCCAGAATCTCATCCTCAAGGTATTCATCAAGAGTACACTTTGTGGACCATCTCTGTGTGGAGTAGTTTTTACTTGGCAAATCCACTGCAACTTTCCCATTTCCCTGACCTTTTGAATTCCTTCATCAAAAATAACCCCCCACCAAAAAAATCAGGTTTCTGCATAGCTTTAAGAGTGAGCCTCTCAGCCGGGCGTGGTGGCTCACGCCTTTAATCCCAGCACTCAGGAGGCTGAGGTAGGTGGAGTGTTGTGAGTTCAAGGCCCGCTTGGGCTACAACGCGAGTGCAAGCCTGGCCTGAGCTACATAGTGCAACCCTGCCTCAAAAAACCAGGGCCGGGAGTTTGGCTCAGTGGCTTAAGTGCCTTCCCTGGCAGGCGTGAGGCTGTGAGTTCGATCCCCGGTGCCGCAAAAAAAAAAAAAAAAAAAGAGTGAGCCTCTCTTGATCCATATTTCAGTTCAACAGCCAAATAAACTAGTCACATTTTAAGTCCTTAAAATGTTACATCGCATCCAAAATATTTTCTTAGTGGGTTAATATAAAAAGTCAGCATGATCTAGGTCAATGTTCCTTGCACCATTACCCCACTTTCTTAAAAACCCATTCTCGGCCTGTGGCCCTGTAGCCCTACCATGGCAGTTCCTGAGACCCACCCCAACCACACTATTTATATCAACAACCTCAATGAGAAGATCAAGAAAGACGAGCTAAAGAAGTCCCTGTATGCCATCTTCTTCCAGTTTGGCCAGATCCTGGATATCCTGGTGTCTCAGAGCCTGAAGATGAGGGGCCAGGCCTTTGTCATCTTCAAGGAGGTCAGCAGTGCCACCAATGCCCTATGCTCCATGCAAGGTTTCCCCTTCTACGACAAGCCCATGCGCATCCAATATGCCAAGACTGACTCAGATATCATTGCCAAGATGAAGGGTACCTTTGTGGAGTGGGACCACAAGCGGGAGAAGAGGAAGCCCAAGAGCCAGGAGACGCCATCTGACAAGAAGGCTGTGCAGGGTGGGGTGGCAGCCCCTGTGGTGGGAGCTGTCCAGGGCCCTGTCCCGGGCATGCCACCAATGACTCAGGCTCCTCGCATCATGCACCACATGCCAGGCCAGCCGCCCTACATGCCACCTCCTGGCATGATCCCGCCTCCAGGCCTTGCACCAGGCCAGATCCCCCCTGGGGCAATGCCGCCGCAACAGCTTATGCCAGGACAGATGCCACCTGCCCAGCCTCTCTCTGAGAATCCACCAAACCACATCCTGTTTCTCACCAACCTGCCAGAGGAGACCAACGAGCTCATGTTGTCTATGCTTTTCAACCAGTTCCCTGGCTTCAAGGAGGTCCGCCTGGTGCCTGGGCGGCACGATATCGCCTTCGTGGAGTTTGACAATGAGGTGCAGGCAGGGGCCGCTCGTGACACCCTGCAGGGCTTTAAGATCACCCAGAACAACGCCATGAAGATTTCCTTTGCCAAGAAGTAGCGCCTTTTCCCCAGGCCTGCCCCTGCCCCTGTTCTGGGGGCCACCCCTCCCCTCTTTGGCTCAGTCCCTGAAGGTAAGTCCCCCTTTCTGGGCCTTCTTGGAGCCGTGTGTGAATGCCTGTTCGCCACACAGCATTGTACCCAGAGTCTGTCCCCAGACATTGCACCTGGCGCTGTTAGGCTGGAATTAAAATGTTTTTTGAGGTGTGTTTTTTCACAAAAAAAAAAAAAAAACACAAAAACATTCTTATATTTTTCCTTACATTTTTTATTGCAGGAATTAGAAAAGGAACAAATTCTTTGGGAGCATAGCACACATCCTCAAGGGCCAAGCTGTGGCCCTCATCTTTAGGAGCCCTGAGGTATAAGCCTGGCCTTAGGCCTGGAGGACATTGTATGTAGTGAGGGTGGGTTCTGTTTCAACCATAAAGTATTATTGTTTTTGTAAGTTGAATAGGCTGCAGTCCCCAGGGAATACAATGCCACACTCCCCGGAACCCACCCTGAGCAAAGGGAGGCCCTAGAGTGACCGATTGGGTGGGCCAGAGGCCTCGAGCCAAGGTTCCTCTTACTCCCCAGTGTGGTCCCCACAGGCCCTGGCCTCCATGAGCAAGGGGAACAAGATGCCCCTGCCTCACAGGGGTAGAAAGAGGAGCCACCAGTCACGGGGTGAGGGGACCACAGCACCCAGCATCTGCAGGGCAGTGCCTACTGCTTGGGAGTCTGACTTTGGTGTCTGGTGAGGGTGGACCACAGCTGGAGTTTGTAACACTTCACACCAGTAAAATAATTAGAGATGCAAGTTTAAGAAGGAGAAACAAAGTTACTTTATTGGAAGGGGAAGAGAAATAAGGAGACAGAGGCTACCTTGGAGTGAGGCAGGCAGTACACAGCTGGCACTTGGGCTTCTTTGTCCTTAGGCTCCTCTGTCAGATGGTGAGTAATGGGCTCCTCCCTTGACAGCCATTATCACTGGATTGGCTGTTCCAGCCAGAGACCCCTGATTTGGCCTCCGCCCCTTCCACCTCTGTGAGTACTTTCTCAGATGAGCACTTTGGTGTCTTTCTCCTGCTGTCCAGGGCTTCTCCTGAGAGATCTATGGCAGCCTCACACTCAAGGCAGGGTTGACAGCAAGAGATACATGTGCATTTTATTGTATTAATGTGGTAAGAGAATACCAAAATATGGGCGTGCTTACACATAGGTGTGTGAGTATCTAGGTGTCAGTGTACATTTTATATACTAAGTGGTTTTTCGTTTTCTTTTTAAATGTAACCTCCCTCCCTTTCCCACTTTTTTCCTTTTGGGCTTAATCAAAAGTGGAGGGAGGAGGGAATTTGGGCCTTGGCAGCTCAAGTGAGCCAGGCCTGGAGGCCTTGTTGTCCCTCTGTTTTTCTTAGTTGTGCTGGCTGGAGCTCTCTCTCTCTCCCTCTCTCTCTCTCTCTGTCTGTCTCTCCTATAACTCTCTATTTGCCAGAAACCTCACTGAGACCCTTTAACTTTCCCTGCCTGTCCCCCAAGTTTCCCTACAATTAGACCTATAAAACAAGATCCATCTATATGTTGCAAGAGATATACCTTCTCCACAAAAATACACACCAAATGACAGTAAAAAATGAAAAATTATATTCCAAGAGCTGGAACCCAATTTATACATTCAAACAGTATTTAACATAAAGGGACAAACACCCATATATGCAATCATAATAGGAGACTTCAGTATCCCACTCTCAGAGTAGTCAAACTACATCAAAAGTCAAGAAACACCAATTCAAAATGCATCATAGAAGTGGACTAACACATGTCTACAAAGTGTTTTACCCAACAAAAGCAGAGTACACATTTTTTTCTGCAACTAATGGTACTACTACAATAATTTATGTCACCCAGCTATTTTCAGTAAATACTGAAAATGGAGATAATCCCATCCGTTCTGTTAGACAACAATGAAACAAAACTAAAAACTCAACAGGCAAATAAAAAACAAACTACAAAAACATGTGGAAATTGAAAGAGACACTCTCGCACAACTCATCAGGTCACTGAAGAAATTAGTGAAGCAGTGAAAAGGTTCCCTGTGGGAAGAGGCTGGCCAGGGAGGGGCTGAGGGGACTTCAGAGAGGAAGGGAGTCTGCACAGTGGCTCAGGGCTCCTGGAATGAGTGGGTGAAGTGCGGAGCAGATCTGCAGGGTGACAGTCAAGAACTTTAAAATGACAATGTAAAATATTTTAATGGATTCAGAGAGGGGGAGGTAAGTAGTATATGTGAAGGATGATGAATTTAGAGAACAAGCTATAAACAATAATCAGATATTCTCAATTTGAGGCTTTTTGTATTATAAATATAAATTTTTCTTGACAAACTTAAGCACATACTGAACACAGTAGAAGAAGGGAATGGTGAAAGTTAAGACAGAGCAAATGAAATCATCTGATGTACCACAGAAAGAGAAACTAATAACCAACTGAACACATCATCTGAGCTCTATGGGACATATACAATCACAGACGAAATGGGAGTCTCAGAACAATAGGAGGGGAAATACAAAAGGAGTATTATTTGAACAGTAGTAGTGAAGCATATTCAAAAATTATTTATTTATTTATTTTGTTGGTATAAGGGATCAAACTTACAACCTTTGCACCTGCCAGGCAGGCACTTAAGCCACTGAGCCAAACTACCAGCCCTATGTTTCTTAAGGCATGGTCGCACTATGTAGTTCAGGCTGGCCTTGCTCACATTGTAGGCCAAACCAACTTTGAACCCACAATGCTCCACCTACCTCAGCCTTCCAAGTGCTGGGATTAAAGTTGTGTGCCACCATGCCTGGCTGAAATATTCTAAAATTAATCAAGAACTTTAACCCACAGATCCACGAAGTTTAATAATCATCAATCAGTGTGAATGCATAGAAAGCATACTTTGATGTATCATAGGTACACTGTAAAACTCCAGAGAAAATCTTTAAAGCCCCCAAGTAAGAAATACATATCATGAGTCATCACATTAGAATGATGAGTCACCTCTCATAAAAAAGGAAGCCCAGAAGACAATGGAATAATACCTTTGCATTGTTAAAAGTAGAAATATCAAACATTCCATTTAGAATTTTATGTCCAGTAGAAGTAGCCTACAAAAATGAAAGTGAAACATACCTTTTGTGTTGTTTTTTTGAGACAGGGTCTTGCTATATAGTTACCAGGGCCTTGAATTCACTATGTAGCCAAAGCTGGCCTCAAACTCTTGACGATGCTCCTGTCTCAGCCTCCAGAGTGCTAGGTTTACAGGAGTGAATCACTGTATCTGGCAGAAGCATACATTTTTGTATCACAAACCAGAGATTTTCTCCTAGAGATCTTCTCCACAAGAAATGCTAAAAAAGAGCCAGGCACACACCTTTAATCTCAGCACTCCGGAGGCTGAGGTAGGTGGAGCATTGTGAGTTCGAGGCCAGCTTGGGTTACAATGTGAGCGCAAGGCCAGCCTGAACTACATAGGGCGACCCTGCCTCAAAAAACTAGGCCTGGGAGTTTGGCTCAGTGCCTTAAACACCTGTCTGGCAGGTGTGAGGCTGTGAGTTCGATCCCTGGTGCCAAAAAAAAAAAAAAAAGATAGAAAGAAATGCTAAAAAAGGGTTTGCTTGCAGGTTGGAACAGAAATTATACACAGATAAGCTATTACCTGTCATGAGTACCCAAAAAATGCAAACAACAAGATAACTAAGAGTTATTCTTACATTGAGTAGAAAACATTGACTGTTATATGAATTGTAAATGTTTTGGGGTTTGATTCTCATGCAGAAATCAACTGTGTAATGGTGGGAGCACATGGTGTAGCAGCAAGAGTTTTGTATACTGTTGTGACTCAGTCAGAAGTAGGTGCTGCCCTCACTGCTCAGCCAGTGCTGCCATGTCTGCTTTTGACTGTCCCCAAGGGCAGGAGGAGCCCAGGAGGGTCTTACCCAAGGACCTCCCCATGCGGCTTCCTAGTCTGGGTTCCAGGATCAAGTTGTGATACAGACATCCTCGAAACTGGACTCCAGGCTTCCCTGCCACCGCCAGATCCTTTCAAGCAGAGAAGAACCAGGGAAGAGGAGGTCAAGAAGAGGGACCCTCCTTCAGAGGACTGCCAAAGATTTCTTCATATCAATAAATACTAATCAGATCAGTTATCTACCATAAATTCATTGAGGATTCCTACTGTGATGTTATTGGAATGCAAGAAAATTTAAACAATGACCACTTTTGAAATCATTATTTTTCTTTTTGGACAGCTCAGGTTCCTTGCTCTCCTGAAATGAATCTGGTCAGTCCTCCATGTCTTTTTCAGTTCTTCTTCAATCTGACTGGAGCAACTCTTGTTTGCTGGTGTGGTTCTACATTGTCTAACATTTCGCACACATTCAATCACGTTATCATTTTTGTTTGTTTGATGCTTTTTTGGTAGCAGGGGTGGAACTCATGATGTGCTTGCCAAGGAGGCGCTTGTGCCACTGAGGTAAATCCCCAGCCCCCTTTAATTCCTTGTATGTTTTTTCTTTAACTGTCATGGCTAAAAACTCGAATGGCACTACCTTTCTGAAATCACTGCCTGCATTCTAGCTTTCAAATGAAGTATATCTCAAAACCAAGACACCAAGTTCTCTCCGGAATGAAAATTCCTTCTCTTCACCCCCATGGTAATACCACTACATTTCCAAAAATTCACCTGTGACACCCCCTCTCAGAGGAACACAGGCAGAAACCATATTTGATTTTATCTCCACACTGAGCACTAAAATTACAATTTATTTCATTCTGACAGCCTCATGAATACTCCCAAGCACTGTGCTTAAGTATTAGTTTAACTGTCATATTTTCAAAGATCCATAATTCAAACTTTTCCTGAGTAAGTCTTTCTTGCCCTCTTCCTTGTCTTTCTGGGGCTTGACGACCACTCAGACAAGAATATTCAACACAGGGGAGTGCCAAGGATGGGGGCCTTATTAGGAAACAAGACAGTCGGGCTGTTCTGTGAACGTCAAACTTCAGAAGTATTAGTGTAACAAGGGCAAAGATATTTTGGGTTCATGTAACTGAAGGATTGTGGTGAAGGCTGGGGCGCCTTGGGTGATAATATATTATGGACAAGGCTTTTAGAATTTAGCATCCAATGTGGTATAAAAGAATTGGCTGAGGACGTTCATGGAGCATGTGTACAATCTGTGAGATGTCCTATAAGCTTGCGGGACATGGGATGTGAGAACAGGATGGAAAATGGCACCCGGGTTTGTCTGATGAGAGAATGCGAGAGGCTGGAGCAGTTCTGGTCTGGAGCCCTGGCCAGTCCTGGGATCCTCTACCTAGGGCCGGGGCAGGATCTGCGCATGCTCAGAAGGAAACACTGGGCGGCTACCCGTGGCGTCGTGTGCTTTTTATATGTTGTGGTGGCTACACTCAGGGAAGTGTCACAAAAGTTTCCGAGAAAGAAAAAACTGCATGAAAAGTAGTAAAAAAATATATAAGCGAGTCAGGTCAGGTGTGCACCCGTGGACGGGTTCGAGGTGTGCGGCGCGGGGCCGAATCCCCGCTGCCTCCCAGGTCAGAGCTGCTGTGCTCGCTCCCCAGATGCAGACGGAGCGCAGCGCGGGAAGCGGGAAAGAGGCGAAGCGCAGGAACCGCGGGGCTCGGTGGGGAGCCCTCACTCGGGGCCCAGGAAGCTCGCTTCATATTGCAGCATAATTTTCATGAGATAATTTCAAATCAGCAACCTTTAAAAAGCTCACACTGGGGACATTAAGATGACTCCCCTGAGGCCTCTTCCCACCTGAAGAAGAGGGGCGTGGACAGCTGTCTCCTGGCCCAGATGGAGGTGAGGTTGGGGCAAATTCTGAAGATGAACCGCGCTACAAATACTCTGTACGTAACTCACAGGATGATCAAGAGGAAAAGATCATCAGCAAAACAGAAATCTCAGATTTTCCAATCGATGGATCAAAATCTGAGACAGAGTGAAATACTAATACATATGAAGAATGGCTTGCCAGAATTCTCTAAGCTACATGAAACAAATTTAATGAATTAGGTAAAAATTACTCAGCGCAGGAAAACGCCCACTTCACAGTTGAAAGGTAAAAAGAGAAAGTGTTGAGAAAAAAATTTTTTAAAAGATGAAAAATAAGAATCTTATTGGATCTTGAATGAAACCCTATGAAAGGAGTGCCAGAATCTAAGTGGTCAGTAAGAGTTCTGGTGACCATGGAGGACTGTAAGTCCGCACGCCTGGGAGCTTCCCAACCCGCAGGTCACTTGGGAAGAGGGACCGATGTGCCTGGCTGCCGCGACCCATGCGGCTCCTAAGGTTCTTGGGGTGGACCGCGAGAGGCTAAGAAAATAAAGACAGAGAGAAAGCTGGAGTCAGGTGGAGCCCTTATCCTCCTGATGGGAGGAAAGGAACTGCTCAACCAATGTTGCCGGTTTATTTATACACAGGGAAGGATGACATCAATTTTAGCCCCTCTGCCTAGCAACCCAGGGCTGGATTGTTTAGGAGCCTCCTGTTTTGCTGGGCTGTGGGAGCGTTTTTCACGTGGTTGACCCAGGTGCTCTTTGTTACTTTGGTAAGGTCATGTCTGGGTCATTTT